>JAQFYG010003290.1:0-12822 GCA_034694325.1 Entomobrya corticalis | reverse complement strand
ACTGGTGATATGCGCTACATTTATAACCACAAATTAAATTAAAATTTAATGTTGTTTGTCATGTACAAATGCAATACAAATTATTTGCTTGATTGGATTTAAGATACATTTCTTGTTGGATAAAATGTTTCGAAACCACCAAGTACAACATTTTTCAATACAATTTTCCATCTTTTTGTACATATTTTCGTCTTTCCTTACTTTTGCCTTTTTCCTTACATTTTAGTCATTCTTTTGTGTACTCAAGACTTAAAAGTTAATGATTTAAGCAAATTTACTCAAAATATCAAGAGATATTTTTGTCTTAGCTCTATGCACACAAACGTGAACAAAGTACAATGCCACATTTCTCCCAGTAAACGGTTCGGAAGCGCATGCAGCTTACAAACAGTAGAGGCACAAGACAAAATAAACAAGGGCACAACTGTAATACCACGTCCTGTGAAATATTTTCCTCTACTCACTTTTTGTACTTTTCCCAACTACTTTTCGCCGGACTTATTAAATCCAGAATAAAAGCTCAATTTTCAGACAATTTTAGAATGATTGCAAAGGAGCGTGTGTATATTTTGTATCTTACTTTTATTTTTGCTTCCGCGTTCCTTGTTTTGTTCTTAAATTCTCTACTACAAACTTCTGACTAGCTAGCTAACAAATAAACTCTAATGTCTTGTTGTAAATACCGTGAAGAGGCAGGCAGAGGGTGAAAAATGTTTACACAACTTGATGAGATAAAATCTTAATGTATAAATAAAGGCTTTGAGATAGCAGCTCTTTTTCGGAGAATAGAGGTTTTTAATCAACATTCTAAACAGTAGAAAATGAATCATCATTTTACAGTCGTCATTAAGCAAACGATGAAGAAGTCAGAAAGTTGTTTTACCGCTAGTACAATTTTCAATTTAACCCGTGTAATTTGTTAATACAAACATAATTATTTCAGTAAAGGTCAAATTTGCTTTCTCTTTGCTAACTTTTATTGTTATACTCTGTATTTCATTGTTTTAGATCACGAACGATCGATAAAAGTAACAAGATTGCTGCAACTGATAAGACATGCACGAATACCAACCTGAGCTTGTGTGAATAGGACCCGTCGTTTCCTCCTTTGAGCCAGTGGGAACTGCATCGGTTTGCTGTCACCACCAACACTGCATGCACTCAATCCCGACATGTTTGACACATTCATATTCATCCCAGCACCCGAAGATCCCATCAGTCGAGTAACTGAAACAAAAGAAATTGTCTTAGTATAAAAATAACCCAAAAGTTCCATACACGAGACAAATGAAGCATTATATCATTTATATTGATTCATCTCCAAAGCGTAAAAACTTTCTTATTAAAATAATATTATCTCAACATGACACATTTTTTATTCATTTCTAAAAAAGAATGTTATATAAAGAGAATCAATCCTTTTATTCTGTCTCTTTAACTCCACAGGCATTTTTATACACCTACGTAAAATTGATACTACATTAGATATAGGTAATCTTCATGCTGCCAACTCAAGTGAATAAATTGACAGAAAAGCCTTTACTTTAAACTCTTTTAAAGAGAATCCCTGATCTTTTAATGTACATTTACCTACTGTACCGATAATCATGTGTACATAAAATGGAGATTCACATCTTTCACTTTCATCATCACTTTTACATCATCATCAACATGCTCATGATTTTTTACTTCATTCTTGTTCTTTAAAAAATAAAAATGCACGAAGAAGCTGTATTCTCACAAAAGACTTGTCTACTCTTATATTTTTGTATTTAAATGTATGTGCATGATTTTCCACCATTGTTTGCGTTAGATATTGCATGAAAACATCAAGTGAATCGGATAAAAAGTGTGTGTGGAGGAGAGAGTGGAGTGCTGAAGAGAAAGAATTAAGGTTTTTGGACTTGTACTGCTCCTGCCTTTCTGCATTATATTTTGTTTGAATGGTATTGCACACACAATTCTACTCCATCATCTATTGCTCTCCCTCTCTCCTTTTAAAAAGGTAGAAAAAAAATAAAAGATTTTTGAGACAGGTCACGTACCCACATGAATGGGAATCTTTTCCGCTTGTTTTACTTCCTATGCGTGCACCACGATTTTTAAATCAAGAAAGAAAAACCTTAGTATTTTGCTGATAAAACACATGCATTCATGTAGTCAAATGAATGGAAAGGGTATGAATAAAAAGTGAATGGGTGCGCAACGTCATGTTTAGTTAAATGATTGAGTCATACGATTAGAAATTTCGTTCTAGAAAAATTCAAAGTGATGATGATGATAGCTTCTGTCATATTTATACATGGTTATTAGGGAGAGGAGAGATTTCAACATGTGTATTAATAATATCATTCATTGGGCTGTTCTATCTTTCTATAAGATATCCTTTCAAATATTTTTTCTTGATTCTCAAGATAAGACATGATCTGCTGCGTATTACATTTTTCTTTCCTCATTTTTTGTTTTTGTATGGGAAAAAGTTAAAATAGGAACATGTTCATGCAAGTCGTTTAAAAAAATATTCGAAGATTAGATGAAATGATATTATTGTAATAAAAATGTTCATATTATTCATGCTCACTTGCAAATCTCGGATCTGTAGCGGATGCTCCATACCATCCTGCTGCGGTAGCGGAACTTCTAACATCTCCATAATGACCGGTCATCCCGTGCAGATCCGCTCCATTGCAGTACTGGGATGCGGAAAAGGCTGCCGCAGCGGCACTTGGATGAGATAACTGTGGAACGTGCATGTGTGTGTATGGCGAGCTAACGGGAACGTTCATTGCTGCAGCGGCTGCAGCTGCTGCGGCTGAGAGAGAGGATGACGTGGAGGAAACGGGAGATTGATTGCCTCCAATCGTCGTGCTGTTACTATTTGCACTGGCCACACTGCTTGTATTATTGTTGATGCTACTCCCTAACGTTTGTAAACTAATTAAATTATTTGCGGACGAGTTGCCTCCTCCTCCTAATATTCCACTGATGTGGTTGTTGTTATTTGTATTAGTGTGTGCGGCTGCACCAGAAGTAGTTACTGCTGCTCCGGAGGAACCTGAGACTCTGTATGGGGATGGGGGAGTTCCCGAGTCTGTGTTACTAGCGATGCTACTACCACCTGAGGTAATGTGAGACAAGACGCTATTACTTCCAGCGTCTAATGCGTTACCTAAAGTAAGACCTTTGAGACGATAAGACTCTTCCAGAGGGCTCAAAATGTCTGTGACTGAGAAGGGCGTGCTGTGGGGACCAGTGATTCCGGGAAAGGTGTTGTGATGAAGATGATTATTGAGACTCAGTAGATTGGCTGTATGTTTAGGGCTTAAAGACATGGCAAGCTCGCCCGATAAATCGGCGAGCGTTGCAAGTTCAAGAGCTCCAGTGCGAAATGAATGAAGTTGCTGCTGAAAATTATGATGGAGTTGTTGGGAAAGATGGGAATGAAGATGATGATTTGTATGGAGATTACTACTGTTTCCGATAGTAATTCCGCTGTTATTATGATGATTATCTAATTCCGTCAGTTGATGTGCTTCGAATTCTTCGTCTTCAGTTCCACAGTCGTCCTCGTCTTTGAGGCTGCTGTCTACAGGAATATTTCTGTCTGGGAGAATCGCGATAGACGATGAGGTAGCGTTTGATAACAGTAAGTTGTTGGATGATGCATGTGTTTCTACATCAGCGGATGATGATAATTCAGCGTCAGTTTCGTGCTTTATATTACTATTGTACCCTGAAGAAGAGATAGACTCAACGGATGCCCCCACCACCGCCGTCGTAGATGATGGTTGGGTCACTGCAATACTACAACTTTCACTGTCCTTTATCGAAGTATTTTTACTGTCGCCTACTTTTGCACTGCCTATATTTGATGAGCTGGTGGATAGTGCTGTCACAATCGCAATTCTACCTGAATGACGATCAATAAGAGAGCCTTTTGAATTCCCAGGGGACGACGGTGGTGATGGCTCTTCCTTGCTGTTGTACTGGGTTGGATCAGTTGTGGCTTGTATATTGCTGTCGGATGAAGATGATGACTGCGTTGTTGTAACTGCCGGTGCTACTTCTTCAGAAGATGTTGATGAAATTGCTACTGACGGTTGCTGCCAGTACCAATACGATGAAGAGTCGCCCGTGTTGTTGCTCGTGGATTCCACTTTGAACAGTTTGTATGGAACGAGCCTGACCTGTCGATTTAATATATTCCCTATTTTTAAAATAATTGATTTATTGAATGAAAAATATCTAAAAACTAGGAAAATGGAGCATAGTATTATTGAAAAATAAATAAAAGAAAGATACGATAAATAATTTGACTTATTGTTTGTATTACAATGATGTGCCATTAAAAAGTTTACTAGAAAGAATAAAATATTATGAATGAATCTTCTGATTCTTATCGACAAGTGCTTCCGTTCAAACAAATCACTTTTCTGTGAGAACCACTACAACAAATAAAAATGCTTTCTCTTTGATATACATTTCTTATAGTCAAGTAGTGCAGTGGAGCAATTGGAGGCACAAAGCAACTGAACTCATGATGATGTCTGCTATGCTTCGTAGTGGGTGCTCTGCTTTATGGTGTTGCACTCACAACGCAAACAAACTGATGAAAGGATTTTAAGAGTCCTTGTGACTTTAGTAGATGGTTCCACTTCATGCCATATACATACACCCACCCACCACAAATGATATGTGGTATGTATACGTATATTTAGAGCAGTTTTTAATAAATGCTAAATTACAAAAATGTTTAAGACAAATTGTACCCAAAACTGCAATTTATGCATTTATGATAGTTTCAGATAGACAAATAGTTTAATAAAAATAAAAATTCGTTACCTGGTATAATTTAATGAATTAATACTTTCGTTTGCTGCTTCCGTCGATGACCTCCAGATGTGAAATGTTATACACACTTGGGCATATATAAAGTTTGTTTGACTTGCTCATTAAGAGAAAAGGGCACTCACTTAATTAATCGTTCTTTGTATTGTTTCAAACACTTAACTTCTCAAAATGTGTCCAGAACTAAATAGAAGGAGTAGACATATTCATTGCTACTCTTTAATTATAATTTAGGATCGGCGCTGTTCAAAATGTTGCTTAATAAGCTGTAGTAGTAGCTTAGTGTTTCAAGTTGAATGGTAGTTTTTAGTCAGTGAAATGAATAGATTTTGTAGGTGTTATTTGTTGTTATTGTTGAAGCCGTTGATAATGATCACAAGAAGCCTGTTGTAATGTGCTCCACCGTCATAATGACATTGAGTCAATGTATAGTGGAGGAGCTCTAGTTGTTGTGGTAGTTCAAAGTAAAGAGACGAGAGTAGGAGTGCAACAACGCTTATGGAGTGTATACGCCAAGTATGCTGATGATGACGACGAGGAGAGGTCAAAAGAGCACTACTGAAGCTACTTGCAAGTCCTCGGCTTTGTTTCAAGAAGTGGTAGTAGTAGTGGTGATGGTGGTAATCGTGTAATGTGGACCACTTGTGATTAGTATAATAGCGATATTGATATAATATTATAATGTATTTATATACGTGGTGCTCGTCTGCGGACTGGGGCAATGTACTATTATTACGATTGCATGTGTGTATAGAAATGTAGCTTTGTACTTTTGGTACTCTACATATATTTATAAAGTGTTTTAACCCTTTGCTTGCAATTCTCTCTAAAATACTAGATCAAGTCTTCTGACAGATCTTCTGAGAGTCTGCTGAGCTGATTATTATTATTAGCGCAGCAACTCCTTGTTGTTCGTACTCTCTTTCTTCTTATTATTATTACTATTCAGACTAAAAAGTCCTCTTCTCTTCTCCATCATCATCCACTAGTAGTTGCATACTCGTGTAAGTGAGGACACTATTTTAGTGTTTTTGAAGATGGTTTGGTTTAACAGAGAGCAACTTGAGGAATGAAGGAGCAGTTGTTGATGTTGTTGATGATGATGAGGAAAAAGAGCGAGAGGACGAGTGAGAGAGAGTTTGATGATGTTGATGATGTTTTCAATAATATTCTATTCAATTGGATTGAATTGAATGAGCTCAAGATATTTTCAGAAGAGCAAGTGAGTGAGGAATGAGAGGAGACTCAAAGCTCAAGAGCTCATCGCTGTTCCTCTGCTGCTGCTGGTGAAGCTGTGCTGCAAGGACTACCACTACTAACTATACTTGTATTATTCTTCAGTATACTAAACGGAGAGAGAACCAAAAAAGAGCTTTTTCTCTTCTCCTTCTCCTGCTACTATGTACTTTTGCTTGTCTCTCTTCTAACTACTACGACGACCACTCTTCACTACTTCTTCTCCTGATTCTGATGCTTTGCTGCTGCTCCTATCGTTTCTGATGTAATAATGAGTACTCCTTATGTCCGTGTAGTGTATTATAATAGGGATGACGATGGCTTGTATGGGAGAAGTATGATGATGATGATGCTACACCAGGGTAAAGTATATAAACGATATATCATAATATTATATGCTATGGACGCAAGCAATTTTTGCTGGGGAAGACGAAAAGAGCGTTTTCCCTTATTCTCTGTGTGAGACGAGAATCCCGAGACTCAAACATTCAAACACACTCACTAACACAGTAGCTTGCTGTGCTACCAATACCAGAAGAGTTCTTCTTTCATGTATGAAGACCACTTACTTTCCTTCTGATACAAAACGATATTATATATTGTGTGCTTTACCGTCATCGTCAGTCGTCAGCGTCAAATATGTGTGTGTGGTGGAGTGAGTCGGAGAGTAGAGAAAAAAGGTTAGGCACACAGTAGCACTGGTAGTATTAAAAAGGGGATGGGAGGCCTATCTGCATCTATCTTTCTGAAAAAATAAGTCTGCATTGCTGCGTGGCATCTATGTGCTCTATCGTATTTTCAGCAAGAAGCTAAGCTAAGCAATTTACTTGGTACAACATTCTAGGCGCACAGAGGAACGCTGTGTATATGGCTGATGTATCTAGCTTGGGAAAAGGCTGGTTTTCTGGTTTATTAGAAGGACGGAAGGAAGGAAAAGGGATGTCTATGTAGCCGTTGAAACATGCCTACTTGTATTTTCACTGCGGTAAGAAGGAAAAAGTAGCGATATATTCAGTTCACTTTTGGTTTGCCTTTGCATTTTCGTTCCTTTTCCGCAAATGCGAGATTCTGAAACAAATTTTATACGCAGTTTTTTACATTTTGCTTTGTAGCATATCAATATCTAGTAGCAGGCAAAGAGAAATGTGAGATTTTCTTTATATTTACAAGTATTTTCTGTTAAAATGTTTGCAATTTTGGAAAATGGCTCCGCTGACTGAAGACAAAACGAAGGTGAAAGGAAATTTCCCCTGTTCCATCTTATCAGCTTGTAGAGAATATATATGTTGCGTGAAAGTATAATATAAAGACAATGGCTTTCTTAATGACAAAGGGGTATTTTGTTCTCGTGACGAAGAGGTTATAATGGGTTCATTTCGGCATTTCTTTTATTATTTACATTGTATTTAAAAATATAAAAATGAACTTTTAGTTGCCCTTGTGCAAACTCAAGTAGCTATTTCTCTTTTATATCTTAAATACTTTTCGCTTTAGTTTAACTGCTCTTCTCGAAAGCACTTAATATATAATATGTACAGAAGAATTGTACCTATATTATCTGGAAATACTTTTTGTACGCATCATACCAGTTTTGTACCATATACATACCTAGAGTAACCTCTCAACAACTCACTTGATTTGGTCCTTCAAATAATCCACTCATCGTCATCATCATCAACGCCAGCCAGAAGCAGCCGTTTCAGCAGGACGAGGAGTTGTTGTGTGGCCTGCTAGCATCACCGGCAGTTTCCTTATTGAAATGTCCAGTAGCCTGTTCAACAAACAATTTTGCAATCCAACCCAACTTGAAACTTTTATAGTTATTTTTACTTTTAACACTCCAGAACTCCTGACGATTCCACAACACTAACTTTTTAATTAATAAACTTTTCTCCACTTGTAAGCCCTATAAGAGCAAATTGGTCCATTTATTGGTATAATCTTCTATAATAATCTTCATCATTAACTTTTTTGAGTCACTCGAGTGAATAAGAGAGGGCATTTGAAAGTTTGTATAGAAATTTGTAATGCTATTGTTAAGCAGTTTGTATTGATCTTTTACTGTTGCAATAAAGGAAAAAAGCTGAATGAATGACAATCGAAATAGACAATATTTAAATTGACTTTTTTGTGACATTTACAATATAAAGGGACAATGTGCAAAGAAAGAAAGCATTTCAATTGTAATTGAAAGTTATTTTTTTGCAACAAAACAATATGCAAATATGATAACGATAATAATGAAAAGGAGGAAGTAAATATTTTGCACGTTATACTTGTCAAGTTTGCTCGGCACTTATGACAAACCGACTTCACATAAGAGAAAATAGATCTGTATACGTTTTTATGCCTCTTTTTATACCTCATCATCATTATACATAATATGTTACAGTGCGTACTTGAGTGCTATTATTATAATGGTATATTATTATGATTGGAGCAGGCGGATGAATGTTTGAAGAACAATACTTGTGTCCCATTTAGTATAGCACTACTTCTACCAGCACGCCTTCTTGTTCTTTCGCTCTTCTTCTTCTGCTCTTTTCATTCAAGCTCTAAATATATATCACTTTACAGTAGCAATAGCAGTGTAGTGTAGTGGTGTTGATTGATGTAATAATGATTATAATAACAATAATATGGGGTAAGTAAGTACATGTTAAGAGGTTGACAGACTACTTCTGGAATAGATAGAGATAAATAAGTAGTCGAGGTAATGGAAGAGAGCACAAAAGTGAAGTGTGTAGAGCGAGAGAGTGAGTGAGATATGAGATCTGATTTCAAACACAGCAATAAAAAGATAAAGTGGAGTAGTGGTGGCAGTAGCAGTAATAGCAGCTGGTGGCTCTTCTTTTTCCTCCTCTAGTTGATAATGATGAAGATGATGGGTTAAGATGAGATGAGATATTGAGGAGCACACGAGATGATGTTGATGATGATGAGAATGATGTGGTTTGACTGCTCTTTGCCTTTCCTTGTTTTGTCTGTTGTCTCTTCTCTTTTCTCTGTGTAAAAAAGATGACAGGTATAACTAATCTTCTTTATTCTTCTCAGTCAGGATAAGTATTATAAACACGGAAGGAAGAAGAGGCTTTGCTTTTTTTGATTATGCTGCTACCAAGGATTGGCATGTTTTAAGGTTTGTTAAGTGAGAGAATAGAGCAGAGAGCATACAAAAATAAAGAAATTTCCTTGTGCCTTTTTATCTATCGCAAACTATTTCTCTTTTTTCATTGAGCCCTTTCCAAAAATAAAATAATGATAATATAAAAACAAACGGAAGAGAGAGAAGAACGAAAAGAGACATTATAATTTTATATGTACATAAATAAATAACAAATTATACTGTGGAATGGATATGATTATATAAGAAAGGTGGTTGTTTATATGCAGCAGTGCCTTTTTATGCGCCTTTTTATAATAATGTATTCTTATTATATTACTTTTTTGTACAACAACATGCTTTCTTGCATGAAAGAACACTTGAGGGGAGCTTCAAGACACGAGCAACGATTTTGTTTGATTTGCTAGCTTCTTCTTTTGTCAAGAGACATTAATGGACGAGGACTCTCGGAGGGGATGCCAAGAGGAGCTAATAACATGTCTCTCGAGAATCCAGAGGACGATTCCGCCAGGCCGCTGAGCCAATCCACCGTCGTAAATGAGCTTCTCTGGGCGGCTCTGACAGGGACTCAACCCAACCTTCTTGAACAACATAGCTCTCAAGCCGAACACTGTCGACGGAGGCATACAAGATAAGAGTATAGAGAAAAAGAGAGAAAGAGAGAGAAACACTCTCTCGTGTACCTTTTTTATCTGTATTATTATACTGCACTTATGCCTCTCTCTCTGTGTATGCGTCTCTTTCCCTTTCTTTATTCTCTCTCTAACACACACTCTTTGAGTTTCATTCAATGATAAATGAGTAAAAATATCTGTGTAGTGGCATGAATACGTACAAAAACATAATGTGTATTTATCTTTCCAACCTTTTATACCACAGACACTGTTTAAAGTTTATACATACCTAACCATATTACACATAACGTTTATCTGGGGTTTTTATATCATTACGAAGCCAATTCTTACCTCACCTTATTATAAGTCACTATTCAGCTAGAATAGAAATCGCGTGTCGTTTATACGAGGTATATCTTTACAATCAGACTATCATCGTCATCAACACGATAGCTTCATTTGTAATATTATTCCCTTCATCTATCTATCTACATTGTTTTCATTGTGTTGTAGAGGCAACCCACTACAAAACACAACTGCTCCTGTTATATTATGCTGCAGTGAACACTGTCATATAGATATACTACTGCTACTACCATTATTATACTATTTATTGAGCTAGCACTTAAATGCAGCTGTTTACTTTACTTTGTTCGATGATATGGTTCTTTGATATTTATCATATCATCAATTCTCATCGGTTTGGTTAGGGATGTTAAATCAAAAATATTTGTATACTCGCAGCTCAGCTAAAAAATAATGCATATTTTTTCTTTCAATTTTAAACAGAAAAAGGTATTCAAGACTCAATGAAATGAAAAAACTACTGTTGTTTTAACTTACTCACTCAGATTTTAACCATCATGATATTTTTCGTTCGACCTCAGTTATATTATTCTCTTTGAATTTTGTAAGCAAATTCAATAGTTCAAAGCAGTGACCAAACTACTGACTAAATGTACTAGGGCACGTTTTGTGCCTGTACCACTTGAGTTTCATCAGATCAGCATTAACATAAAAGTGATTCCATAGGAAATTTATTTTTATGATAAATTGAATAAAACTACAACTGAAAATTATTCCGTGAAACCTACCTATATTTTCAATTGTTTATCCATTGTATCTTTACGTTTAGGTTAGTGCAAATGACAACCGAGCTCGGGACCTTTTTTAAACGTTTGCGTTAATGCATAAATTCATTCCAATTCGCATGGCTCGCAACTGCAACAAAGCTTCATAATGATATTTCCAAACAAGGCGTTTTAAAAACCTTTTCTGTCTTTGATGCTTCCATAAAAACTCCAACCAAATAGATAATGGTGAGCGGATGGAGTAACAATTTGTCATTAGAATAAATTGGCGTGGCGCATTTTTACTCGACACATTATTAGATTGTCACACGTTTTACCTTCAGATTTTCATTTTCTGTGCATCCAATATAATGCGACATGGCTTTTAAAAGTTGTAGAAGTGTATTTTCTTCCTCTGACATTTAAACCGAGTGAGATAGTAGCGTCAGCAATAAAAAGAATGAAATGAAGCCATCATCATTAGCATTAGCAAAAAAGCACTAGAAGAAGGAGAAACGCGCGGTATGCTTCTTCTCACATCGCTGTTTGAGCAGTTCTTCCTACTTCTCCTCCTGCGGTTGCTGTCTGTTATATTATGGAAATGTGTCTCTGTCTCATCTTTTATTTACAAAGTACTTGAAAAAGCAGGCAAACGTTACATATCATGCATATTATTGTTTGCTAAATGAAGATACATACAAATATATACTACACCCTTTTCTCTGTCATCAACTCATTTATTCTATCATTCATTCATTCACTTAATGCGACGCTAAATTCAGGTTTGCTTGTGAGTTCTACGTGTTTGTTGGAAAGAAATTAAATTTTAATGTATTAGATTTGTATGGTATTTCAAGTTATATTTTGCTATTGCTATTATTATTATGATTCATTTATACCCATCTACTTTGTATAACAGCAAACAATAATCATGCTTGAGTTGAAAGAAAGTACTTACTGTGATAGGAAAAAAGTGCTCAAAATTGTCACCTTACTTTGAGAGTGTATAATGTCAGGCTTAATGAAATGGGTGGATGAAAGGATGCGTCATTATTACGTACAGCATAATAAATATATTTAAGTATTCAATTTTAATTTATTTATTTTTTATCGTACATTAGAAGTTTAGGATTCTTTTTATTCATTAAACACTATTTCTGTATAAACCTTTTTTATAAGTTTAGCTCAAATACCTCGAAAAGGTGTGTGCTACCATTGAAGGATGGGAAGATTTCAACAAGAAGCTTTCAAGAAGACAGTGACAATAAACGCTTTGTTGACATATAACATTTAATGAATAATAAAGAAACGGCGGTTGATGAAAGTCTTAAAAGAATTTGCAATCGATGTCATCAAGGCTTCCATATATAGCGTACACCTTCGTTAGCAGAAATATGGGTGTCAAATAATTGCTGTATATTTAGATGTAACTAAATTATGACAATTTATCCAAAAAGGAATGATTTAGGGTTATACAGCACATGTATTTGTTAAATTAATTATTAATTATGTTAAAATTAGTTTATTTCCATCTTTTTTATTTGAAAACTTATTTTTTATTTGCCGGAGTGTTGAGTTAAAAACTGATTAGGTATCCACTAATAAAAGAGTTGTTTGAGATAACTCAAATTGCTTGTGAAATTAAACTTTTGTTTAAACTTATTAGATTAATTTAAATACACGTTAATGTTCTATTTTTTACAGCATTTTGAAATTTTGTCTATTTTGTACTTGGCAATTTCTGATACTGCAAAACGAAAGGTATGAAAATGAAATGGCATGAAGTTAAAGTTTTTTGCATACAAAGCAACACGAATACATTAGTGTAGTGTAGATCACACTGCGTAACCAACCTGAAAGCCTCTGAAGCAGCATCTAATGGAACTCGCCGGTAATGTTAAGAGGAACGAAAAATGAACAAAGGAATAGC
>JAQFYG010003289.1:0-12825 GCA_034694325.1 Entomobrya corticalis | reverse complement strand
CAAAATAGTTCAGTCAGTGTCAATGTCAATAGCTGTTAAAAATTTGGTGTCGGTAATAACAATATTAGTCATATGGAATAATATGGATCCATTGAAGCCAGATTTACTGCCATTTTATCTATGTGATTTATCATCCAGAAATAAGTTGGCAAACTTAACAGCCAACCCCTCACCGAAGTTAACTGCTCAACTAAACGGATTCCGGGATTATCTAACGGCGGAGCTAGTGGATGACAAGATTCCATGGAAGAAGAGACATAATACGCTTCACTACTTTCTCGGAGAAAAGTATCACATAGACGAAATGATCTAAGAGATGTGGAGGTTTCTCAGAGATCGTTACATGTTTCCAATGATGGATGCACTCTGAAAGAAACAGTGAATAAAATGAGATCAACGTATTTGTCAAAAACATTGATGCCACTGGACTATAAACAATTGAAGGGTTTCAGTCTCAAATCACTACCAGAAGGAACGCCTATATTTCCTCCAGAGATAACAGCACAAGTTGAAGCACAATTCACGTCAAGGGAAGGTAAAACAAAAATTCATAATCACCAGGACGAAGAGGAAAGGAGAGTAAAAATGAAAGAAAATAACAGTGAAAAGAAAAATCATAATGTTGGATCAGCAGCAGCCCAAAAACGGTCAAGGTCGGCAACCCTTGAAGAAAGTTCTCAAGATTATTGTCAGGATACTTCTGAAGCTGTCGTGCCAATACTTATTCCATCGTTTACTATACGACGCCTAACTCCATCCAAACGTTATAAATGTCAACAACATCAAAACACCGCTCACATGAAATTTGTGGCCACGGCACTCAAAGAGGTAAGACGACAAGGAGTAATGGCCAGGGGAAAAGGTGGACCTTATACAACCGCGAGAGCAATTGTAGGGGGACGAAAAGTGGAAAGTTTCAATAAAATATCTAAACGAAATATGCAGTCAGCAGGAAGAGGTCGTGGAAGGCCTCGCAAGTTGCCAGGAAGAGCTTCCGTGAGAGTAGAAAATATGGAGACAGAGCCTATCGTATCGACGCCATCATCGATAACGGCATCGCTGGGAGTTCCAAAAGTTGTTTCCGTTGCCAAGCTTGATGGATTGAAAATGACGTTGAAATTAGGTTCGACATTAGGAAGCAAGCCAAGAAGAGTACCAGTACCAGTAGTAAAAACACCAGAACCGTCGTCGACATCATCATCATCATCAACTCCTTCCGACTCTACGTCTAGTGCGACCTCTGATTCTGACTCAGGTAGCAACTCTGATTCGGATTCAAACAGCACCCCTGATTCTGACTCAGATAGCAACTCTGATTCGGATTCAAACAGCACCTCTGATTCGGATTCTAACGGCACCTCCGAGTCGGATTCTAACGGCACCTCCGAGTCGGATTCAAACAGCACCTCTGATTCGGATTCAGACAACATCTTTGATCCGGATTCCAATGATAGTTCTAGCTCATCAAGAAACGACTCTTCGTTAAAACTGGTATTATAGATTACAAAATTGCTGGAGACTATTAAATTTTTTTTATTTGTTGTATTTTGAATGAATTTTTATGAACATTTGCAATATTCCGTAGGAGTGCAGTATACCACTTCCTAAGCTTAAAATTGAGGAGCTTCAACGGAGACGAGAAGGAGCAAAAACAGAAGTAGTAGAAGCCGTTGTTGAAGTTGAAGAAGACCTTCAGACGAATCGAGGAGGGGTTCATTCAAGTGAACAAGTGGATGAAGATGAAGCTTTATTAGATCTCTACTAATTAATTAGTACGTTAAGCTACACTGCTGGATTCTATTATGTATGTGGCACCCCTCTTTATTGTTCATTTATAGTTGTAACAAAAAAGAATTCACAATTCAACAAAAAATATAACAAAAGTAATTAACAAGCGTCTTATCACAAATATATATTGTATATTATATTATAATTGTATGTACAAAATAACCCCTCGTTGTAATGTAATTGTGTTGTTGAATTGAATAATTAGTTAATTATTGTTTTACAAAGAAATGTTTTCAAGTTTAAATTATAATTTACTTCGTATGCTTTAAAATAAGATTATATAAGAAAAATATTATATGAGCTCTTTTCTCCGGTTATTGCTTAAACGAGTTTTTACAAAAACATTGTATCGTGTAAAGCTAAATGATATACAGTAACTAGCAATTAGAAAGTATGTACAGAACAATAAGAGTTATATTTAACCTTAGCCTAACTGTTGAACAACTGTGCTTGTTGAAATAATAAAGGTAACTGTGTTTTTTGTCTAAAGTCAAGTCTTGGTAAACATATTGCTATTTGTTTTTATTTTAAATATACAATACATTGCATAGTGCAATTAAGTATGAAAATAACTTTTATCATTCATGTTTCTCATTCATTCATTTAAAATATTTAAATTGATGCGCAGACAGATTTACAAAAAAATAAGTTCACGATACACATTTCATTTATAAATATAATTTATATTTTTAAATTTTTAAATGTAATTAATGCATTATTAAGTATTTAATTACGCTGCTGGTATCGGCGCTCTTCTTCTCCTTCTTCGCCGCTTGTTAATGCTGACCTCTGACTGCACCCCCTCTACATTTTGCTGTTGACTACTATTACTACCTCCTCTGCTTACTTCCCCGTCATCCGTTGGCCACTTGATGTTTCCCCCGCTTCTTGGCTGAGCAAGCGGAGGACCGCCTCCTCCTCCTCCGCCTCCAAAGTTAAATCTTCTCATGGGATTCGGTCTCACATGAAAATTCCTATTGATTGGGGGATGAGGTGGTCTTCCAGGAGGTGGTGGGGGTTCCGCATACTGAGGATTTTGTTGTGAGGCAGCTGCAGCTTGCTGCATCATTGGTGGAGGAGGTCTCTGATGAGGAGGTCCTTGTCTCGTGTTATGACCGGGAGGTGGTGGATACGGTCCTCCAGAATGGGGTCGTCGTCTCATCACAATCGGAGGTGGAACTGGTCTCACCATATACTTGGCTCTATCAAATTGGCCTTGTCCTTGAGGGGGACGAATTCGACGCCTGCCATGATGTCGTCGATCCTCGTGATCTTCTTCACTGTCGGGAAACTTAACTGTTGCTGGTACGGGAGGTGGAATTATCGAGTTATGCTTCATTTGTTGTTGCGGAATTAATGGATGTATTGGCTGTTCTTGTGCCCATTGCTGTGGAGTTGGTTGTTCCTGTGCCCATTGTTGTTTTGGTGGAGCGTTTATCTGGACCGGTGGTACTGGGACAATCTGTTGTTGAGGCTGAATATGGGGTGGTGGTTCCTGAAATAATTGCTGCTGTTCTGGTTCGACATGATGATCATCATGCTCTTCGGGTTCGAAAGATCCTGTCTGTACTGATCCAGCCTCTTGGGAAGTTCCCCCAGGTCCAGTATTACTTATCACTGGTCGCCAACCATCCTTGGAATGATACTCTTCCTCCACAGCATGTGCAGGCGGAGAAAAGCTCAACTTATTTTCGTGGAAACTGACAAGCTGAGGTGGTCTGAACACTCCAGTCGAGTTATCCACTTCCTCACCCGAAGTCCCTGCAGCGTGTAGCGAAGGAATTTGTTCAACTTCAACTGACGTTGGATGTGCGATGCTTTCCGCCGATACTGTTATCTCCTGTGGCTCAGTTAGTTCTTCACTGAGAGTTGGCCTGGGTCTTTGTACTACTGATTGACCAACCACGGCATCCATTCTCTTATCTGGAGCCGACCAACGTTGTTGACCTCCTAATTTTTCACTTGACCATGCTTCCAAAGAGCCTCCTTCTGTTTGCTCAATACTTCCTCCGTCATAGTTGTCATCGTCTTCATACTCATCCTCAAATTCTTCTTCCAACGAGCCAGTTGGAGCTTCATGATGTGCATGGTCATCATTCAAATTATTTCCAGCCAATGTCTCAGGCGATGGCTTCACACCGGACTTCAGTATTTCTTCTCTAGTGTAAGCTGGTCTCCTTATTGCTGCTACCGTGGCCAAAGTGGATGCCTGTTTAGGTGCCTCAGTTGTCGTTATTACGGTCTGGTTATTTCCCACGGGGGCACTTGCACTTCCTTCCAAGTCGCCTCCAATCTCCTCACTGCTCACCGGTCTTCGGATGCCACTTCCTCTTAGCACGTAATCCTCCGGAGGAGGAACTACGTTTTGATTTTGAGTTGAACCGCTCATAGATAAAGTTGGTGGATTCTCGCCGTACCCAACGTAATCTTCATCCTCGACAAAATCGCCTTCTTCGTCTTCCTGTGGTGCTGAAGAATCTTGTTCAATAATTATTTCCGGATTTTCTCCAGGCTCTTCGATATTCACATCAATGACGTGACTCGGGTTGTCCTGTTCCTCTGGATCCTCTGGAGAATCTTGCATCTCGTCAGAGATTAGCCGTTCGCTTTCTACCATTTGATGCTCAATGACCTTATCTCCTCCATTTTCTTCTGGGTAGTATCCCCCGGCATTTGCCACAGCAGCTTCTACATCCGCTGCGGTGGGCAAAACACCAGTTCTTCCGACATCACCTGGCGGTCGCTCTAAATTAGTAGTCGAGGTGGCATCCGTTTCAGGTGATGCTGGGGACGGACTGGGAGATTGTTCACCTCCACTAGACTTGTTTTCGGTTGACTTGGCTTCGGTTGAGCCGGAAGTTGGGTACAAACTGGCCCTTCCGGGAACCTGTGGGATGTATCGAGAGTTCAATTGTCCTGGCTTCTTGAGAACAACCGGCTTCTGTTTTTTAAACCCGAATCGGTTGGAAGGTGGTGGTGGAGATGGAATCTCTTCACTGCTTTGCTCCTGTTTAGAAAACATATTGACCAATCGCTCAAATTCTGAAGGGCCTTGCTGATCTTCTTTCGAAGGAGCCAGAATCTTTTCCTCTGATGATTTCTTCTTTACCATTGTCGTCTTCTCACCGAAAGAATTTTCCCCAGAGATAGTGCCATCCTCTTCTGCAGGTACTTTAGCCACAGCGTTGGAAAGAGTTGTACCATTTGTAGCAAGAACATCTGAAATGGAGCCGTTTGCCCCATTAGAGTCATACCAAGGCGGAAGAATTGCAGAGGTAACGATTCCATCTTCAGTCTTTTTTGTGATCAATGTCTTTTGATCTTCAGCGCCTACCAGGACGTCAAGGAACTGCTGTTCAGATGATGTTTTGCTCTGATCTTCAGTTGACGCGGAATTGAGGTCAACACCTTCGAATGAATTGTGCTGTTGTTGTTGCTGCTGCTGCTGTTTCTTTTGTTGTTGTTCCTTCAGCCTCTGGATTTGCTGCTTCAATTGACCTTTTGGGCTCAAATCCGGACTAGGGACAATGTCAATAGGACTCTCAATACTGCTTCGTTTGCCTCCCATTTTTATTCCATACTCTGTGCTTGAGGCTGCCGTTGGAGTTGTGCCTCTTGTTCTGGGTGCCGCAGTACTAGGTGGTTCCGGCGTCACAACACCTAATGGCTTCACGGTTGTACTTCGGAATCTATGCTTCAGGGTAAACTTTGGTTCTGGCTTTGGCGTTGAGGTGACATCTTGCTCCACACTTTCTGTTGACTTTGTTTTCAACTTGATCCTGTGATTTGGTGTCATAGTGTAATCATATTTGTGGCC
This sequence comes from Entomobrya corticalis, assembly GCA_034694325.1. Taxonomy (NCBI): domain Eukaryota; kingdom Metazoa; phylum Arthropoda; class Collembola; order Entomobryomorpha; family Entomobryidae; genus Entomobrya; species Entomobrya corticalis. The sequence goes on along the minus strand of JAQFYG010003289.1, from coordinate 7,220 downwards.
CGCAGGTCCAATTGTCGTAACTGACGAAGAAGGCCGTTCAGTTTGGGTTTCCGTTTCACTGGATGAAGCCGCTGTAGTCTCTAATGTTGTTGTCGTCGTTTTCCTCGTAAAATTTCTGGATATCAAACGACTCAATGTATCCCCGCTCCCGCCCCTCTGTTTTGTTGGCTTGGTTGTCTTTGTCGGCTTCACGGAAGTCGTCGATGGAGCTGCCGTTGTTGTTTGCACCTTTTGCGACAGATTAAATTCAGAGGAGCTGCTCATTCCTCCCATTTCCTCGTCATCACTTGCTTCCTCCTCATCTTCTTCCTTGGCTCCACCGTCGTCATCATCTTTGTGAGCGCCATGAGGTGGGATAGAGTCCAGAAGCATTTGCTTCAACTGGCTTTCTCCACTTTCCCCGGAAGTTACAGCATCACTTCCCTTATATCCAGTATCATCATAAACACTTGTTGTCAACTGAGGAGAACTTTTTACTCCCGCTGAAACGGTCTCCTCTTCCTCCTTCTCCTCTGAACTCTTTTCGTCGTTATCGTCATCCTCCACATCCTTTTCCTCAGCCTGTTTTTCATTATTATTGTCCTCCTCATTGTTCTTTTTGTCTTCTTCCTCCTCTTCACTTTCCTCGCTAGGTGGCAATGCTGTCGTAGTTGTTGAAGTAAAACTTGTTCTTCCAGTAGACATCCTCGTAGTTTGCAGATTTCTTCGACTTCCATAAGGACTTGGTGTGGTTACAGTGACCTTGGGAGATTCCGTGAAAAGTACCTGCTGAACCGGGGATCCATCCTGGTATCTGTTTATCTTTGATCCGAATTCAGCGCTAGATGCCCCGTTATTTAGCTGATTTACATGCTCCTCATCTTCATCCTCGTTATTCCCATCATCCTCCGCATCCTCCTCTTCATCCTCATCGACTTCATCATCATTTTGGCTTGGTGTACTGTACGAGGGATTCCTTGGCCCGGAAAATAGGTTGAAAAGTGATGAACCTTCGCCATTGTTCTGAAAAATGAAAAAATAAAAATGAAATAATTAGAATTTTATTTCAAAAGTTCATAAATTGTTTTACGTTTGTTGTGCAATCATCAACAAACCTCAGAAATAATCATTTTCAGAGCATTCGTTACGGCCAATGAGTAAATCATGTTTTCTCAAAAATAAATGCATGCATATACTACGTAATAAACCAAAATTCAAAATATATATTTCGCATAAAAAATAATATCCACCCACGGGAAAAAATGCATATATTTCTTGGCACGCGTAAATCCCAATTCTTAAAAAACGAATCTTCCTAGATTTGAATACCGATGTGTTATGCATAATAAATGTAAATAATTCTATGTTATTTGATATTTGAATGAATCTTAACATTCTAAGCATGATCATGATCTGATCCAATCATTTACTATGTATTTCATGAAGCATTTAATGATGAAAGGTTAAATATGGAATTCAAAAAGATAATATGCACAAGAGGTAGGCATATTTTCTCTTGTTTTTGTTTTGGTAAAGGCATGCATTTTTGTTTGGTGCCTTGCACATTTCCTCTTCTCCCAGTCGATCGTTGGTGGGGAAAGATAAGTAACAGCCCAGAACTAACTACAAATGATAACCCAGAAAGAAAGTATTATGATATGTGATAAGGCAAAACAACAAGAAGCACCACTTTACGCAATCTGTGGTTTGTTGGTTGGTTGGTTAAATAAGTAAGAACGGAGCACGGAGCCCAAGGTGCAAAGGCAAAGATAGGACTCTGTTCATCTTTCAAAACATCATATTAACCAGTGCAATTGTAGTAGAACGCACACAGGAAAAAATGCACTTTTAATTCTTTATGTGTTCTAAGAACGGTCATTTTTTCTTGTTTAACTATCAAAATAAAATTGCTAAATAGTTAAATACTATAAAATAGTTGACAAAATGACCACTTCTTTTATGCATGAATGCGTCATAATTTTGTTATCATTCTAAATACAACAACATCACCACAAAAAAAGAACAAAAAATGCGAGTGTATTTTTCTGTTGTTTCACATACGACCATAATCATAATCATGCTTGTTAGCAAAGATTTAAAGACACAGGCAAGAAAAAGAAGAGCTGTTTGCCTCGTTCTATTAATTACGTTAAGGCTCTTTATACGTTCTTTAGCTTTGCAATTTTTGCAAAGAAAAAAAGCATATATTTACTGTGACTGTATTTAGTTGTGTTGTGTGTTAGAGGGAAAGAATGCAAAAAATGCATAGAGGAAAGGAGACACAGACACACTCATTTTCTTATGGTAGTAGTGGTAGAACAGTGGCAGCCCTTTTAAGAGAAATTACACACGATGATCATGATGATGGGATAGATAAGCGATTGAAGATGATTATAATGAATGATAAAAGGAAAGATATAATAGAAGAAGCGTATAGTGTACAGTTTATAGTTTAGTTTTGTATGGTGAATTATTATTACTATTATTATTGCATGGCATGTACACTGGCGATGATGGTTAAAAGTATAGTGAAGTAAAAGAGTTATAAAAATAAGAATGCTTATTAGCATTATGATGATAATACTAAGTTCATTCAACGTAAAACCTCAAATAAACACGACTGCTTCAAATTTTAACAGCACTCAACCACTCTCTCGTTTTCATAAATGGTAGCCGGTCCTTTCTGAAGTTTTACGTTATATTTAAGTATATCATTTGGTTTTCCTTTTTATCCCCTCCGATTCCTCTGATTGTTTCAACATCTTTATTCCTTTTTATTTAGCAACACTGTATACACTAAATATAGCGCCTGCTGACGCCTTAATCAAGAAAAAACTTTTTATTTTACTTTTATTATTGCCAGACGCAGTCAGACTTTTTGGTGTTCCTTTTCTTTTCATCATCGTTTATCGACATGGACGCCATCATCATAGTCATCAACATCAACTAAGCCAGCAGCAGCCAATTCATTACTACAGCTTAACTTGCTAACTTTTAGGGAACGCTGATTTCTATGTTTCGTTTTTTATGACTTTTTCGCATGCATTGTTAAACAGACTACAGAGAAAACACATACTGCTATCCAAATAAGGCAAGGGAATTTTTCCCCATGAAAAATAAATTTACTTATTCATCGTCATCGTCTACTTTACTTACTTTACTACTTTTATTCTATTTACTATTATTGCCATTTTGCATGCATGCAGTAATGTGCAACGATGCGTGCCAAAAAAATAAAGAGAATAAAAGGCCCCCGAGATTGAAAGAGAGAAGAAGACCAAAGACCCACTAAACAGAAAACTATACAGCATTCAATGTGTTTTCCTAATGAGCAATAAAAGATTCTAAAATGAAAAATAATAATAAAAGCTTGGATTTGATTTTCACGAAAAGTTTTACTTTTTAAGGAAGGTTGTAAAAATAAGAACGATTTCTTTGCTTTTCACTGACATTAGTGGCGTTTAAAATGTCATCTGCTGGTGGATTGATGCATAGCTGTTTTATTTACTTTAATTAGAACCCGGTCTAAAATTCATTCCCCCCTTTTTGTGCATTTGTAGTGTTGGTTTTTAGTATGATTTAAGTATTTGGGTTATAATCTTTGAGGAACAACCAAAGAAGAAAACGAACTTGTCAAATAATCGTTTGTTTTGGAGATGAATTGTTTTTAAATGCATGTTTTTGTGACAACGATTATGATGATAACAATTTGTATGATAAATGAAGGTGAGAGATGCGGGATGAATGACAAGAAAGAAAAGAAAAGTAGGTTTGTGTACTGACGCATTGCGACTTAATTTTCTGTGTAATACGTTGTTTATATGATCCTGTTGGTTGATGATGATGTGATGTTGATTATATGGCAAGTTGACACACATCAGAAGCAAGAATAAGCTTAATTTTTTTGGAAGTGATACGGTGTACAGTGCAAGTAAAAATCTCTGAGAAATGAGAACTCATAAAACGCACTCTGTTGATATCGGTCGTTATGCTGTTACTACTGCCACCTCATTATATATTATGAAGAGATGAGATTGACTTTGACTGTTGGTATTTTTTATGTTTGTTATGTTGACGGTTTTGCGAGAATGCTTGGCTGGTTCGTTAACTGTGATTGTCGTACCAGAAGAAGGAGGAAAAGAGGAGGAAAAAATAGAAAAAACTGCTACAGGACATTTTCTTATTAGAACAGTGTCGGGCACGACGACGAAGTGCTATGATGCACGTATGTGCAATACGAGACTTAAATGCTTGAAAAAAGGAAGAATATTACTCACTAGCTGAATCGGTGACAATGAAGGGAATGAGTGACATGTTAAATGCATTTTTGCTGGGTTTTATATAGTAGATAGCTTGTAATGTACATGTTTGTAATTAAATTGCACGGTTGTTGCACCGAAGTAGTTCTGTAGGGCTTCTTGCTCTTCTGTTTTTTCGTTTTATGTAGATGGGTATTTTTGTCATTGTCATTTTCGCTTTTTGAAAACATTATTACCTAAATTGGTTAAAGCAAAAGTTAAGATGAAATTAGAGCAATTTTGATAAAAGATGGGAAAGAAGACAGAAGAGAATGTGATGCGATACGCTCTGATTTCATTTTTATGAGTTTCTTTTTGGTATTATACTGTGGAGAGTCTGGTGGTAGACTTTATTTTGGCTGGTTAATGAGTATAAATGTTGTGTCAGGTTAGTGAATACTTATGTAGGTAATTAAAAAAGACAAATCGCAGAATTACGGATAAAAGTTATGTAATCTTTTAAAAGTGAGATCGGCATTGTAGAATCAATTGATATTTTTCGTATATAATGAAAATTTTCATAAAAAACACTTCCTGAAGCAATACAGACTAGCAGATAGAGACTACATACGATAAGTAAAAGGTAGACTTAATCCATATATAATGGCGTATTATTATTATTTATCTGCTCTGTTTGCCTTATTGTCTCACAAGGTGAAAATTTTCTAACAAACACTGGTATTAGTAGAACATTTACGATGGCTAGTCAAAATATAATTTTTAACACGTCCATGGACTCTTTTTCAAGAAGGGAAATATTTACTTTACTTTAATTACTTCATATTCAGTATTTATTATTGCTTATGATAGTGACAGTGTAACAAAAATGTAGGTGTGAGGTGAGATGGGTGAGATTTTTTGTTCTCCATTTGCTTGAACCCTTTCCTTCTTCATTTTACATCTTTTGAAAACTCATGTACTCAAGCTTTATAAATAAAAATCTTTAACAATAAGCTAGCATCTTCTCTTCCTTAATTTTACTTCAACCATAATATAGTTTACTCCAAATATTTTCACATGAAATTATAATGTCAATTTTTATATCCCGATGTTCATTTGGTATAAAACTTTAGGTCTTGAATGCATTTTTAATTCTATTCCTTTATTCCTTGATGTGTATTGTGAGAAGACTTAATTGATGATGACAATTCCATATTTTGACAGATTTGTCATTCTTATACATGTTGTTACATATTACTATTGCACATACATCTATGCATGGGCTAAGGCAGATATTTTGTTTGCCAATGAGGATGTTAAAGAAGATTATCATGAGTCATGAGGTACGCTTTTCGCGTTGCCAGTTGCAATGCAAACCTACAAGAAGCCTTGTTGAAAATTAAAAACTGAAACCAAACTTTTAAGAGTGAACACTGAACAAGTGCACGCTCATTTTACTCTTGTAATGAATAATCAGTGCATCAGAAGAAGGAGAAGAAGTGGAGGAGGAGGATTTTCGCAAAAGTAAACCATGTGGTGAGAGATCCGAGAAGAGGTAGCAATAAGCCTTATGTATATAATATTTTTACGTGTGAGCTGTACTAGCAGTGAACAATGAGAAGATAGTATGGTTAGCTTTAGGTCTAATAATATAATAGTTTGAAAATGTTAAATATGTAAGTAGTGTATATAACGTAATAATGATATGCATATGCGTAATGCAGATGGATGAATATATGTAATCATAAGAAAAGCAAGAAGAAATATACAAAAAAGGATCAATTTTCCTGTCCAAAGACTTTTGAGCTCATCATCATCATCAACATCTCAACAAGGTGAGGTGGTGGTAAGTGATGAACAAGGCGATATGTTATAAAAATGCATCATGGTACTTTACTTTTTATGATTCTATCATTTTTATGGCATATTACTACTGGCAAAACATATATTTTTTCTCTGAAAATATCTTCCCTTGAAACAATTTATAATTATGATTTTGGCTGGTGTGAGCTTGAAAATTATTGCAAAAATTATTTTCTAGGTGGAAAAAGTATTTTATAGTCATAAGTGCGTACCTGTTCAGTGTCAGTTTCCTCTTCAGAGCTACTCTCGTTGTGGTTATTATTCTCCTCATCACTTTGTTCGGCGGTTGGAGCCTCTGTTGTCGTTGTCGTCGACGTTGTTGTTGTGGACGTCGTTTTTATTGGAGAATATGGCTGCAGTCTATTTCGGTTGTGCTGATGGTGAGTGTGATGATTTGGATGCTGATTTCTGGGATGATTTACACTGGCGTCCTCCGCAATGTCTTCCTCATCCTCGGAATGGTCATGTATGGCATTTTGATCTTCATTCACGTCGGCATCCACATCATTTTTTGTTGCATCCGGCGGACCTCTCCCGCTACCTTTTGTATTGCTTTTCCTTCTCTTTGGAGAGGTGGTGGTAGCCTCATTGCTGCCTAAAAGTTCTTTAGAGGTGCCTCCACCCCCGCCACCCTTGGACTCGTATAAATTCTGATCTTTCCCGTATAACTCGACGTCGACATCCACGTCTGGTTTTACCATTAGCGTTCGACCTGAGCGTAAAGAAAGTTTAAAAACAGAGGCAAAATAGCAAATAGGTATTTTTTAAAGTATACAATATTCAGAATCGCTCATGCATGCATTTTGATGATCATCTTAGTCTTTTAAACTATGCACCTTTTATTACTAGGTAAACAGGCAGAGGAAATGAAAGTAAAAATTATTGGTATTTTTGCAAAAAAAAACTTATTTTGGGTGATTTGTGCTTTTATTGAGGCAGATAATCAACCACACGCTTGCTTACTGACTGCCTGAGTGACTGAAAGAAGTTTAAATATTTTTATTGCATCGTAACGAACAACCCTCAGCAAAGATTGAAGATTGAAGTCGTGGGGCATGTACTTAATAATAATAACTAGAGGGGTAACTACCCAGAGAAGCGAATATCGGATACGTAGTGACTCATACAATAACATGACAC
>JAQFYG010003288.1:0-12828 GCA_034694325.1 Entomobrya corticalis | reverse complement strand
AAGAAAACGACCGATTGAAACTTAATAAATTGGGTATATTTATTACACCATATTCCATTCATTAAATATTTTCAATAATAATATCTGCCTTAAAATATCAGAGTATATATTGGTGTGACTTTTTGTGACGATGATGAGCTTTAGGTAGTGAAATGGTGAAATACGAAAAACTATGTCCGCCCACTAAACTATTGAACATGAAAATGTCTACTCGCCTAATATAGTAAAAGCAATCATACAACTCAGGCTGTAGGCATTATTCCAGCAGATTAATGGAAGCATGGTGGTGGAAGTAAATGAGTGCCTGGCCTGGTGAAGGTTGATTACGAAATAATAAGCGACTTTTGTTGAACTTTTTGGTGTTATCGTAGATCAAATATTTGTGATGTTTGTGCGTGACATAACTGAACAGCTAGTTACTCGAAGAAAGTTTTCACAGCTTCTTCTGTTCTTCTCCTACCCAAACCCAATTTGAAGTAATAGTTATTCTTGCACAACATAAAATGAAATGTGGATCAAGTGAAACGCAATTAGTTTTCGCGATTATTGAAGTCTGACTCAAATTGTTGTAAATTAAGCACATTACGCTTCTGAGAGGATGTAAGCCAAGCCAAGCATTCCATACAATCCTATCTTATTACAGCATTTAGCAGGGCAAGGGTTAAACACATTCTTGGCGACATATTAGCGGTATTAATTGCATGCTTTTTTGTTGAATTCGACACTCATTGCTGACGTAAGCACAGTGAAAGACGAGGGCAGTAAAGCTTCCTGGTTCATAAACGCGGTTTACCCTGTCAGCGTCAGTCAGTGCAGCGATATACGTAATACACACATGTCATCGAATCAAAATGTCTAAAAGGGTTGATGCCTGAATTAGGTCGTCCTTGAGATATTGTTTGTCCTGTGTCACTGGTGGTAGGAGTAAAATATACATAATGGGGAGTCTTGAAACTAGCTCGGGGAATATGGAAGAGTCAGGAAAAACTGAAGAGATAAGTGGCAGTCATGGAGCAGTACCTGATTTTTCTATTGCAAGTACAGCGTACTGTCGTAGCGCTAGTGTCCCTGTTGACATGGACGAATATGAGGGCCCTCTTATTATCAATGGCAGTGGCAGTGACCGAGATCTCTTACATTCAAATCAAGAAATTGGTGGATTCGGGGGGAGTAGTGTCTCAAATTATATTTCCGGAGAGGGAGGAGGAACTAGTGGCTTTGCAGGCGCGATTTTAATCGTTAATGCGGCCCTTGGCGCTGGCTTACTTAACTTTCCATCAGCATTTCATGAAGCTGGAGGCGTCGTTTCAGCAAACGTTGTACAACTAGTAAGTTAACACTAATCAGATTTGAAATTCTAGTTTTCTCACAATACCCCAAAATGTTCCTTTCCACTTGAATAGCTGTCCTAAGATGGATAAATAAACAAACAAATGTACAATCTGAGAGCTAAATTAATTAACTTACATTCTTATTTATTTTAAATTATAGATCCTACTATTCTTCATTTTCCCAGCACTTTTAATTCTCTCTTATTGTGCGGACTGGAATGGAGCCAAGTCGTTACAAGAAGTGATGTTATTTGTGTTTGGCCGAAGAGCAGAACGAGCATGCTCAATATGCATAGCAGTTTATTGCTTTGGCACGTGCATAACTTTTCTCATCATTATGGGGGATCAATTTGATAGACTGTTCGCTTCACTTTATGGTCAATATTTTTGTCATCAGTGGTTTCTCAACAGATCATTCACCACAACGGCAACTTCCATCCTATTCATTTTGCCTTTTTGCTACGCAAAGAAAATGGAAGTTTTGAAACACATCAGGTAATAAAAATGGGTTTTCAAGTAATGCTCACAATAACTATCGAGTTTGTAAACTAAATATGATTTTTTCTATTATATTCCCCAGCTCTGTTGGAGTTTTGGCTGTGATTTATGTTGCAGTGCTGATTATAGCACAGTACTACAGTGGAACTTACACTCCTGGAGAAATCAAAACTAGTCCTACGTCATGGACTGATTTGTTTTTAGTTGTCCCCACACTTTGTTTCGGTTATCAGTGTCATGTCAGTACAATTCCAATTTACGCCTGTTATAAGAAGAGGGATATGAAGACCTTTACGTGGTCTTGCTTCCTGGCCTTGATGTTATGTGTCTTTACATATACCATATCTGCAACATATGGTTATCTCACATTTGGATCTAAAATTGCAAGTGATATTCTTGAATCATACGACGCCAACGATCCTTACATTTTAGTTGCGATTATCGCAATCTCAATTAAATCTGTGACCACGTACCCTATTTTGAGCTATTGTGGAGTCGTCGCTGTTTGTGATCTGTGGGTGGATTCCCAGGCTGCTCAAGGGGTTCTTCAGCTGGATCCAAGAATTGCGGAGAGATTTAGACTTATCACTGTCAGTATTTGGTTTACCCTTTCGATGGTTTTGGCAGTATTCATGCCAAACATTGGGTCGGTGATTAAGATATTGGGAAGTCTGGCTGCTGTTTTTATCTTTATTTTTCCTGGTAAGTAAAATAGTGGCGACTTTCAGTACAATGTAAATCCCATATTCATCCAATTTGCATTTGTTTACTCTTAAAATTCATTTCTTATTTAGGACTGTGTTTGCTCAGGATGGCGGAAACGACCGACGGATATTCCCTCATCAAACCACGAAAACTCATTCAGCTTAGTGCAGGGCTATTCTTGGTGTTTGGGGCATTTTTATTTGGTGTAGTCTCGACAGATGCCATATTCTATGATTTTATAAATGTTCAGGTCGAAGAAGAACCTTTATGTCTCCCATTGCCCCATGTTAGTTAAAATAGTTTAATGAATTTTATATGTAATAATGTAATTTTACCGTTTTTTATTTTACGCATTTTGTCGCATTTCATGTTATATTTTATGTCAAGTCATTCGTGGTATTAAAAATTTCATTTTATGCTGGTTTTAAACAAAATGTACGCATATTTATGTGGCTAATTATTTTAGACTTTTGATTTTTTAATCATTTTAATGTTCCCCTTAAGTATATCAATTATTGCATGTCTTAAATGGACTGTCAACAAATTGTATTGTAAGTAGCTATTGGAAAAGTATTGAGTGTAATGCTATTCAAATTAGTGCAGTTGGGGAAATCGTTTGTATAGCTCAAAAAGTCTCTGCAACCTTCATATTTTCTCGAAAATGGATCGTAAATGTCATTTTGGTAACGTTCTTCAGTGGAATATGCTCTGTTTTCTTCAAGTTGCTTATCTGACTCCATCATTTCTATCAAGTTTCTATCCGCATTGACATAGTGTTTAGCCTTGTCAACGAATCCCAAAGTTGGGCGGATATCGAATTTTCCTCTGATATAATCAAAATTATCATCTTGTGTCTTGGGTCGTATCAAGTTTTTCAGCTCGTGCATAATTGGATCCACTCTAGTTGTTCTAGAAGTGGGATTCATCAGAATAACCTCATGTCCACTTGCAACGTTAACGAGGAAGCCGCGATGATTACCAAAAAAATTGAGAAAAATCTTGTCCTGATCGGACATTCGTAATGACATGTACTTATTGAGTTTTATCAGCATCCGCTGTCCACCTTGGTTCCAATGCCACCGCCGGCCCTTTTCTAAATTGTCTAATTTGAATCCACCTATTGCGCTATATTGGGCTCTAATTAAAGTAGACAATTGATAGTTTAAAACAAGCATCCGAATTTTTAACAATTAAATGATCTGTTGTATGATGTTACCTACTTAATTACTCCATCCTCGGCATAAATTATTCCTTTCCCACCCGAGTTCAATTCAGCTAATAAAGCTTTGTCAAAAAAGAAGACATGATCCGACGGGTCCCGCACTATTAATACTTGCGAAGTTACTGGAGATGGAGCACTAATTGCAACGGCCAATCCACCATGAGGATAATATACTTTACTCGAGCCATTTCCATACTGTGCTACAAAAATCGAGCCATTAGGATAATTTCGCGTTGCAATAGGATCTCCACGTGCCCATCTGGACCTATATTATGATAAAGTATTTCATTATTTTCTCATAAACAAAATCTGATATACTTCCATTTCTATTTTCACAAAAAAACGTACATACTTTGAATATTTCTTTTCTAGATGCAGCATAATATTTTCAGCAGGAGGAATCACAAGTGCTTTACTTGGTTTTTTGAAAAGCTTGGAAGCTTTCTCCCAACATTGGTTTAATGATAGTAATTGCAGGTTTTCTTGTTTATATGCTTCGTCTTTTTCGAGATAATTAAAGTAATCCGACCCTCTAGGACTCCAATCTGCTTCCCCACCCCATTCGTCTGGTCTCATTCGAAATCGACTCTTATACGATTTATTGTATTTATTTTGACCATGCTGCTGTTGTTGTGCTCTTCGATTTTTCTTGTCAAAAACGTTAACAAATCCTTTGTCCTGAAATTCTCCAGCGGCAGCCCCACTACCTCTAACACCACGTGCTGCTCTTTCTTTAGTTTGGTCACCACCGGCTCCACGAGATTTTGGCTTATAGTGTGAGGGTCCATGATAGTTTGCTCCAAATTTGTTATTCTCACCCTTACCTTTTTGCTAAAAGTTAAAATGATATACCCTTTGCAGTTATTAAATAAACCATAAAGAATTTTGATATATCTAAATGTTCGATAACATTCTAACTGTCTCACGCTTTGAATTCCTTTTTTTGCGTTTTTGTCATCAGAAGCGCCAACACCTCTTTTACTTTTCCCAGCTCGTATAGTATTTTCTTGACCAGAATCTCCAGATCCATCTGTAGAAACTCTGTCCATCTTATAGATACTATTATCCATTGTTCCTGCAACTGTTTTCTTGCCTTTATCATCTTTTCCAAGTCTGTCCTTGGAAGTATTTGTGTAGCGGGCTTTGGAAGCACGTGTTGTTTGACTCTTTCTTGTTTCATATGACTTTCTGCCCAGTCGTGTGTCACTTACAGCTTTTGGGAAGCTCGCATAACCTCCACCCGGTCCACCCTTCATTCCTTTTTTCCCGTGTCTCAGTATTCCACCAGGTCCTTTTCGACCGCCGCCAACTGTTGCATCATCACCTGTGCCGGTAATCTTGCTCATTGAGGCTGTTGTACCAAGTTCTGTATAGGAACCTACTGCCTGTTTTAAATTTAAATAATTTGGTTTAAATAATATGCAACTTGTACTGAAATGATGAGCGGATAAAATGAATTCTCAAAGATCCTTATCATAAAGATATTATCCTACCGTACCCTTCTATGAACCTTTCCATCAGGACCTCTGACCCATTCGTACAGTTTCTTTGGTTGTTTAATTGTTTTTGCTATGCCTTTACAAGTCTCTGCATTACCTTTTCCCAGTCTACATTCTTTTACCTTTGTACTTCTTTCATAGTCAGCTTTTGCCAAAATTTCACAACCGTCATCTTTAAGCGTTTGCACATAACTTTTTGTATACTTGGGAATCCAACAGTGCAAATTTTCCACGCAATCGGCTCGACCAAGAATTTTACCTTCAGCATCGCCCGAGCCCTCGATTTCTAATGAATCCTGTCTGGCATACTCTTTGGCAAATAACTCTTTTTTCATGTATAAGTTACCATACTTTTTACTGTCGAGTTAAGCATTAGAAACATTTTAAAATACATTTAAATTGTTTTATACACATTTTATACAGATGAAATTTTATTCAAATTGTAATGAAAGCCGAAAAGGAAGCTTTATTACTCTGTATATGTTTTGAATTCTTTATCTCCATGAAGCGTGTTTTTAAAAAGATTTCTTCCTAAATTATCAGCGTAGACATCCGCTTTAGGTAATGGATCATCGCAAGGTCTGCCACAAAGAATATTTGCCACCACTTGAGAAAAGTGAGTAGCTGGCTTTACTCGAGGTGAGCCCACTCGCAATTGATTTACTGGGCCTGATTGAACTCGATGGGCTTTGTATGAAGGGAATCGTATAGGTGGATATGCGCCAGATCCGTCCTGTCCTTTTGATGGTTACGATTAAAATTAGGAAATAAAACTCATCATCATTTCTGAGGAACTGTACTTAATTGACACGCAAACATTTTGTTTGATATCACATTCAATTAATTTTACCTTTGCCCATGACTTTAAGACCAGCTATGAAAGCTCCTAACTTATGTAACCTAACTTGTATCGGAAGATCATAATAGTTTTTGTCTTTGACTCCTTGCATGTAAAGTCGAACATAATCTAAAGCCTTCTGCCTCTCTTCTGAGTCTCCTCTCCAGTGAATCAACCATTTTTCTGCTAATGCAACCAAATGCCCCAATTCTTTGTACATGTCTGTAAAATAAAAATGTCAAAATATATTATTACTTCCAATGACACGTATTCTTTAAAAATATAATTTATAAAAGTGGCGCCGATGTAGATGGCTACGTAGTTTCAGTTTTTCTCGTTTCACCTGGCTCAGCTTTAAGTAGCAGTTGAAATATTTCCTCTATTTGTGCCCCTGCTTCAGTAGACATCATTTCCATAATTAATTTTGACGAGTCGTTTGATGCTTCAAAAACCATAAGAAAAAAGTGTATCAACATTTGCTCTAATCGAGTTAACCAATCCCACGAGGGAATTCCTGCTTGAGTTCCTTCATCCGACATTGTTGGTCGTAAATATTTCGTCAATATTGACCCCTGGCCTTGCTGACTTTGTTTAGCCAAAATTGAGTGGAGATCTGTAGCGGAATTCCTCTCAAGTGACGGTTTCTTTTGTTGATTCTCAGGCTCTGGTGATGGAGGAGGGTGGTGGGTGTGTTCGAGCTCATGAGGATCCTTTGCTGATGTTTTCGACGGATGATGCTGATGTGTCAATTCATCCAATGCATTAGGAACCTCAGTAAACGAGGCTGTTGTCCATGATGCTCTTGCTAAATCCTCTTGTGGTTTTTCTTCTTCCGAAGAATGTGAATGCGACTTCGGTTTTCCGGTAGGAGCCAGAGGTGGAAGGTGGGTAGCGCTTTGGACAGCAGATGCTCTTTCCTTAAAGTGAACATGACTTAAATGGTGAGGATGATGCTCGTTGATTGGATGAGAATTTCGGGATCTATTTATTTAACAGCAATAAATTTTATGCATTCTAATTCTATGTATTACCACACACCAAGTTTCCTAATAATCATTTTTTACTTTATATTTTTATCATACTCTCTATTTTCATCAGAAGAGAGTCTTGCGTGCTTGTCTTGATGCTGACTTTGTCTTGACTTAAAAGCTGAAACCCACGATTAAAAAGTTTAGTTCGCACTTTTAAGATAATTGCTGGATTTTAGCACGCTATAATATATGGCGTAGTATTATAAACTTTATGCAATTAAATTGGATTTGCTGAATTTAAATGTTACTGTCAAGTGTGAAACTAACATCCTTTGCTACTCGCATCGTCATTATCGTCTGAAAAAGAGCCAATTGATTTTATATCTGAAACAAAAGAATGTCTTGGGTCTTTCTTTTCTTCATGATCTTGATGTGAGGTGCGTCCATGCCCATGAGTATGGCCATGCGAATCAAGACTAATGGTCGGAGGATCTTGATTATGAGATTCATGGCCCTGTCCATCCGAATTCATACTTTTATGATAAATGACAAATGTTTAGATTGCAGAGAAACTATTTATGGTGTATCGGTCGACTCTTCTGGGGTTGTATACGAAGGAAGAGTAAAATATAATGAGCCCCCACACCTGAGCTTCCGCAGTTGGGCAATCATCGCTGCTATTATTTTCGTAAAACGTCTTGTAGCAAGTTGCCAGCGGTAATAAGCTACGTGTTATCAAAACGAAAGTGTTTTAAAGTGGTGTAAACGGCCATATCCATAATTTCTTCAAGTTATTTAGCTGTGATAAGTACGGTATATAGATATGCTACAAAATGTTTCACATAGCCCCATCGTTTTTATTAAACTAGTTTAAGGGTAAAATATGCTACAATATTCATTATCTACATCGACTACATCACATGCATTGTTAATCTCATTGATTAAACACAATTTGGTGTACATCTTAAAGTTTCCATTTGTTCCATAACTTTCTGGTTAAATAAGTCAACCATTTCATCTGAAGGAAGAATGGCTTTGTCAAAACTGGTGATGATCCGTATGCCTTCGTCATAGCTCATCATACAGAATCCAATGCCTGCAATCACATTATGAAAATTTAAAAATTTGCACCCATCCAAAACCCAAAACGTACACATCACAACGTAAGAAAATTCGAAAGAAAACTGATTCTTACCGACATTCCCTTCCCCTAAGCCAGCTCCAAAGTTCATGTCAGTGACACGATGACTTCCACCACCTCCTATAAAATATGTAGTGGCTGGTGGGCCTGGAAAATTGGATGTGAGTATTGTTGAGTATTTGTTGGGAGAAAACAATTTCATGACAGCAGAAAACGTTCCACCCATAATTGGAATCAAACCAAAATTAAACAATGGGACTGGGGAGCGTTTCAAACGCACCATATTTCTTTCAACTTTCTTGAGACGTTCCACAGGATCTTCTAAACCCGTTGGAAGTTGAAGAAATGAAAAGATGCTGTTCGAAACGAAAAAGAAATACTTTTTAAAGTACATTTTATAAGACATAAAATATGGGGCGCTATAAGATTTTTAATATCCTTACAAATGGTTCCTTGGTTTAAGTGGATGTCCAGGCATTGGTACAGCTACTGCAGTGGACATGTATGGAGGCACTTTCTTTCCCATTTTTAGCATCATGTCCCGCAAAGCGCCAGTCAAGCTTGAATAGATTACGGCCGAGAAACTAACATTGTGTACGTTCTTAATTTCCTTCACATAAGTAAGTGGAATTCTATGTGTGAACCCCATATTTCGAGGTTCACTTAGCTTATCGGAAGACAAATGCCAATCGTTAGTATCAACCGACCTGACAATCATTTTCATGAATAGAAATGGGCATGCAATCCAAAACAACGCTGTTTGAACAATTCTGCTAAATATATTTTTCTGTACTCTGTCAGGTTTGGCAACGCCTGTCAAATTAATATTATTAACTTCCTTCATCAGTAAATGCAATATTGCAAAACCGTCACAAAACCCATGATGGACTCTAAAAATGAGAACACTTTTGTCAGAACTAATATTGCCGTTTTCCCTATAGTTTGGCACAAACAGAAACTCCCATGGACTCTTTCTTGGCTGAAATTCTTGAAAGCATTGCTTCTTGATGATTTGTCGCAATTCTTCTTCTGAAACATTTTTGTCCTTATCTTCTGGAAACAGGTAGCGCATGTGGTCATTGACATCAAATTTCTCCTCCCATTTCCAGAATGTAAAGCCAAGCCAGTTGGTAAAATATTGCTGATATTCAGGACTGTGAAGATTACCAGAGGAAGTTTTCTTCAGTATAATATTCTGGTAAAAGTTTCGACGAAATTGTTCAAAATTTAGTTGTCCCTCTAGCACAAGCCACACGCATAAATTCCACCTTGGATCTTTGCTGGGATCATCAGTTGCAGCAATAACAACGCTCCGGGTATTCACCAATTTGCCAAGATCGGGACGAAATATTTTACGAGCTAATGTCGCCAATAATCGGAATAGGTATACGGGAATAAAAGATGTTACAGTTATTAAAAACGCAAGTATAAATATGACGGTGAAAAATATGGCATAAAGATTGATACGAATTATTCTTTTGAATGATTTTGCCATTTTAAAACGGAACAAACACTGACAGCGACAATTGATGATAAACTTGTTCTTTAAAAAGAAATGAAAATTAGTCCTATCACCATCCACAACTTTATTTTCAATAAATGCTATCGGCCAACTATATTAACTTAAAAATTGTTTTGTTTCTTTTTTAAATCATGGCATGTTAGTTTCCTAAAGAAAGGTAAACAGATAGACATAGCACGACACAGGTTAATACACACAGCAAAATCTAAAAGTTTACATGCAATATTGCATTTCATAACCTCCAACCTTGATCTTGTATCAAATCTAGACTCTAGACGTGATGATTATGTGTTACCTGATAATTTGATAACACAAGCTTAATGTGTTCCATATTGTAATTATATTACATTGTATTCTGACTTTGAAACATCCAGAAAGGAAGTTTTTTTGTAATTACATGAGTAGTAACTTGCAGTTTACTTTGACTGATATCAAGCCAAATGCTATACAAGATTAACAATTTTTAGTTGAGTATGTAAATGTCGACCTCTCGTCATAAACATAACATGATGATACTATAGTGCTAATCTTTGTATATATTGTTAGTAGGTATATTCTAAACCTCCAAAACGCATCGATTTTCCTGTCACTCCTCCTCATAGTCATATCTCATATCCCCAGCCCAATCTGATAATTAAACTGCCTTTATCTCATCTCAGTGCATCCCTTTCATTTTTACAACAATATGACTTGAAGTGACATTGTTGCTCACAATTGTGTGAACAGTATTACCGTAATTTACTTGTCTGGTAAAAAAACTCAGTAATTACTATTGCAAAATACAAAGATTTAATATGTTTGAAACTTTTTGAATCGAAACAGTTAAATAAAACACGGAAAATATATTTTTATTTTAATAGAGGGGAAGCCTTCCACGACGGACACAGTGTGTGACTTCTTGGGTAACATTTGTACTTAACTGCCAAATGCACACCGTGGGAGTTGCATGCAACAATGTTTGATTTTTGTTTGAGCTAATTGCGGTCAATGTTATATGTACTATTCGGTATTGATATCTGCAATTGCAATCTGAAACATTGCATCTCATTTTCTTTATAATTATGGCCCAATCAAACTGATCTAACCTCAACCAAACGTTTTCTTCTTAATATTTTAGCTCGAACCGTAAATTTTTTTTGCATGTATGTCTATTAAGTATACAGATTACAGATTGAACAATGCTACATTACAGTTACCGACATTTTTTCAACCTTTTACACATATATACAATGAAAATTCGCAACAAAGTATTATTGCTCAAAAGATTAGCGGAAGGACTAGGGACCCAATCATTATGGAATGAAACTGAAACACAAATACTATTAATGCATATTGTTCGGTAAAATGAATTGTACCGCCAGTTAGGTCTAAATATCACAGCAAAATGGATTTTTTCGGTTATATTGAATTTAAAATATTGCAATTTGAAATTTGTTTTATAAAATAAGTGCTTGAAAAGAGGTGTAATTTGGAACGAACAACCAACATCAATTGTGAACATTCAAGAAGTTAAAAGCTCTATAACGAAATGAAATAACTGTCGATTTATTTTATTTTTTAAACACGGTTGGGTGTACATCTTAAAGTTTCCATTTGTTCCATAACTTTCTGGTTAAATAAGTCAACCATTTCATCGGAAGGAAGAATGTTTTTGTCAAAACTGGTGATGATCCGCATGCCTTCGTCATAGCTCATCATACAGAATCCAATGCCTACGAATAGTTAAATAAAAAATAGGTATATATTTCAGAACTAAGATTATAAAATTGCACAGACTAGAAATATACAGATTTTTTAAAGAAACGCTGAAAATTCTACTTGAGTTCCCAATATATGTACATTCATGCAAAGTTAATTGCTTACCAACATTGCCTTCTCCCAATCCCGCTCCAAAATTCATATCTGTAATAAGATGATTTCCACCACCTCCGATGAAGTAAATTGTTTTTGGTGGCCCTGGAAAATTTGAGGTGAGAGCAGTAGAATATGGGTTACGGGAGAATAGTTTCATCACAGATGAAAACGTTGCACCAACCAACGGAACCAGGAAAAAGTTAAACACAGAAACAGGCGAATGTTTAAGGCGCAATATGTTTCTTTCCACTTTCTTCAGACGTTCCACAGGATCCACTAAGCTTGTTGGCAGCTGAAGAAATGAGAAGATGCTAACAATTCAGACAGAAAAGTTGTCGATTTTCAGAACAGAATTAAATACTAACGGAAACCATCAACTTTAACCAGTCTCATTAACTTATATAGAGCAGGTCTTACAAATGATTTCTAAGCTTTAACGGATGGCCAGGCATTGGTACAGCCACAGCAGTTGACATACAGACAGGGACATTCTTTCCCATTGTTATCATCATATCTCTTAATGCACCAGTTATGCTTGCATAAATTACGGCAGAGAAACTCACTTTGTGCAAATTTTTTATTTCCTTCACGTATGTCAACGGTATTCTAGGAGTAAATCCCGTATTTCGAGGTTTACTTAGCTTATCGGAAGACAAATGCCAATCGTTTGAATCTACAGATCTCACCAACATTTTCATAGAAAGATAAGGACATGTTATCCAGAATGAAGCCGCTTCAACCATTCTTAAAAATACATTTTTTTGCACTCGGTCAGGTTTTGCAACTTCCGCTAGGTCTACATTGTTTACATCCTTCATCAGCAAGTTCAATATTGCAAAACCGTCACAAAACCCGTGATGAACTCTAAAAATGAGAACACTTTTGTCAGACCTACCATTCCCGTTTTCTTTATAGTTTGGCACGAATAAAAACTCCCATGGACTCTTTTTTTGTTGAAATGGTTCCCAAGATAGCTTCTTAATGATTTGCCTCAAATCCTCTTCTGAAACATTTTTGTCCTTATCTTCTGGAAACAGGTAGCGCATGTGGTCATTGACATCAAATTTCTCCTCCCATTTCCAGAATGTAAAGCCAAGCCAGTTGGTAAAATATTGCTGATATTCAGGACTGTGAAGATTACCAGAGAAGGTTTTCTTCAGTATAATATTTTGGTAAAAGTTTCGACGAAATTGCTCAAAGTCTAATGTTCCATCCAAAACAAGCCATACACATAAAATCCAATTTGG
>JAQFYG010003287.1:0-12828 GCA_034694325.1 Entomobrya corticalis | reverse complement strand
CACGGTACATTCATTTGGCGGATTATTTCCAACATTTTGTTGGGCAACAAACGTGTGATTTTGCAAAACAAATAATTAGCAAATGGCAATTATTAAGTTAGTACGATTTCGTTCGTTCATGTTCACAGCCTGCTAAAAATTAAACCCATTTCATGATTATATATGAAGTACATAGTAATAATGGCATTGTATTTAGCTAATGTTCAATTTTCTTGTCGGACATGGAGACTTGAATCTGCAGTATACATGTACTGTTTTAGTCGAGTAGTGGATGAATATATGCAATATGCTCATTTTGTTAATGATATTATATTTTTAATATTTCACTGCCATTATGCACTTAACATCCTTAGAATTAATTGTAAGCGCCACCTCCAAGACTTACGATTAGTTGAGTTAATTGTAAAGTGGGCATTTTCGAGCAAACGCATACACACATACGTAGCTGATTTCTATATCACTCGATCGAAATCGTGATTTTCCTAATGAAGTTGTATTTTTAGAGGAGTGCTCCCCGAATTGCAAGATAGAAAACAGCAGGAGACTTACTTCTTTGCTACAAGTGGAAACTTACTCTACTCTGTACTCTGAACAACTGTGCAAACCTGCATTATATTTCATACTATGTCTGCAGCGTTTCGGTATAATTAACTGATACCTTCGAAATTATATTATTCTTATTATCATCATTATAACTTTGAATAGTTTGAATGCATGCATGCACTCTCCGTCGACTTCACTGGGAGTATAAAATAATTTTCTTCTACTTAAATGGATTGCATGCTAAATAAATGCAACGAAATACAAAACAGAAAACGCACAAAACACATTACACACGTTTTGTGTTCATTGTTGGCTTGTATAACAACCAGGCGCTTTAGTTGGTATTAATGTTTACGAAGAAGAAGCATGCACGCAAAAATGACAGGGTATATCGATTACTGTAGCAGTTCGTTTTTTTGCAGAACAGACATCATTTTTCAGGTGAGCAGCAATAAAAGTGATGCCTGCCTGTTTTAACAAGAAAACAATACTGAACAAAAAGAGTCTTACAACAGCAACGCAGCGGCAGGCAGCATATTTTTTGTGCAAAACGGGAAAAGATTTTGAAGATTTGGTAATCCGTTTTTAGCAGCTTACATACAAAGACAGCATGTTAAGTTGTTATTATATTCTGATGAAGAATGTAGCAAGTGATATAACTGTTCTTTTTCGTAGAGAAAAGAAACGAAGCCAATTGCGAAATGAGCTAAGTAATGGTGCTCTAACATACAAAATACTTAAGTAGAGTAATGCTTGCTAATTTTTTACCAAATATGAACAGTAAATGTACAGATTTGATTCCCCTGATCTCTTGGATAGGTAAAAAAGCAACGTTTCTTACTTCAAATTAATTCATCTACCACAATTGTTTTCAGTATTTCTGCAGAATAGCAGTAATTGTGCAATTCTGTTAGTAAGTCTTAAGAGTACCTGATGTTTTTGTAAAACCTGGAAAAATCCTTTTTTCAGCCAACATCCGATAATAGTAATTTAGAAAAGAACATTAAATAGGAAAATGTTGAAAGATCTCTCACACAGCTTTTAGGTACCTTCGTTGAAGGGACAGAAAGAAGGAATGCATATTGAGTATTTTAGAACAATAACATTTTTATGGGTAGAGATAAACCATTATAGCAGCATCATCTTTATTTTTAGTGATAATATTTTGTGAGGATGGCGTCGTGTACAATGCAAAGAAAAATGGTAACCTGTTAAATATTTAGCTGGTAGTTTGTAAGGTAATAGATTTTTGTGGTGTGGTAGTCAGTGGTGAATAAAATGCACGCATTTCCGTATCATTATGAAATAACTTTGACAACGACCCAGGCAAGCAGGCAAGTTACCAACCTAGGCTACGGCTACTTTAGTTCTTCATCAACAAATTACTACATTTTTTCTTCCTTGTGTGATACTCGTTGTTGACCTTATATAACCACATCAAAACTTAAATAGGTAGTTAACTGCTCATAATATATTACCTATGTGTGTGCAGTGATGGAGCTGTGAGCAGCAACAGTATCAAATGAGGACATGTTTGTTTATATCTTGCTTTTCGAATTCCCTTTATCGTTGTTGTACATGTATGGCGGTACGAATATGTGCAGTGAAATAGCAACAATTGCATAATTTCCATATAGAGTTGTTTTTGTGTTGTGTAGCATTGTTATCATTATCAGCTATTAAAATTATTACCATTTAACCATCGCTAATGTTATTATCAAGACGACTTATAAAAATTGGTCTCACAGATAGTTCATTGTGAAATTATTACTTTTTTAAGTAGAAGGAGTAAATATATTTTTATGGGTGTAGTGCAAAGACATTTAGCAAAAAACATGTATTATGAACGACATGCCTTATTCTCTCTTCATCTGCTCTTTCTTATGAAAGCCACGCCGTATATATAACCTTAGTAAATTCATAGTTAGTTATAGTTATGTTGACACAGAAAAGCTAATCGGTACAACTTGAGCACTATATAATCAGAAACAATTTTCCCATGTCGCACCTTTTTTGCCAACTGTTGATCATCGACATTAACAATGACAAATTGGGTCTTGGACAAACAGAATAAATATCTTTGTCGTATGATAAGTCAAATCAATAGCTTATGTTTCCTTTTTTGCTTTTTCTAATTAATATTATTATTATCTCTAATACACACTGTTGTTGACAGCTAACTTTGGTTTTAACAGCAGTTCCACGTATTTTACTTAAAGAGATATACGAATTTATTCTGTTTTGAAAAAAATATTTAGAACAGTCAAAAACGTAGATATGACAATGACAATATAGGTAGGCATTATGTGTAGTTTTGAGAGATAGATTGGTTGGAAGAAGAAGAAAAGAAACGTTTTATCCATCGCATTGGATACCTCATTTAATGGCTATATACTGGTTTGACACGTAATAAGTCTCAAGTCCCAAATATTACGTTCAAAAAGAATACACGTAGAGTAAAGAGACCCACCATTCTCATCAGTATCATCATCAACGACAAATGCATACACATCCGTTAAACACCTGTTGCTCCTTTTTCTCTCGCTCCCATTCATCCCATAGCAATATAGCTTGATGGAGTTGGATGGAGCTCTGGTCTACTAGTCAGTCGATTAGATCACCAGTAGGTGTGCATTTGTCCTTGTTGCTCTTGTGGAGTGAAAGAAATGCAACGTAATAATGATAATAATAATCGTGTGAGTTGTTTCCGTTTTCTTTCGAAATAGTGATACTATACAAAGGGGGATCAATGTTATTCCTTTTTGAGGGTGTGATGTTTATGTTATTACGACTGTGAGTATACTCGGCTGAAAACTGTGAACTGAAAGGAAGTAATTACACGGTTCAGCTCTTCTTTTTTGTATGAAAAACTGTTTTTAAAATACTCTCGCTCAGCGACCCATCCTGGATGAAGAAAGGATCGTAAAAAAATAAGTGTAGATTATATTTTTAAAGTTTTGATGTGCCCGTTTTCTTTTATCCTTTTCTTTGCTGTCCAAATTTGTGTACTTGCACATAACAGCAAATAAAGCCAAGTGGTTTAGGTGTGGTAGTGGCGGCGTCGGCGATGTGAAAATTGGCTTTTCTGTATTTCTACAGTGGAAGTATTTATATAAAAGGTTGTTCAAAATTGATGAACACATGAAAGAAGAGGTGTCAGGGTGGAGAAACATGGTGCTAGGAATTGGATATACATTGCGGATTCGGAAAAGGTATTGTTTGAATTAAAATATCTAATTGTTGCGCTGTTATTATTATTATTAATGAAGGCCTTCAAAAAATTTCCATATAATCAAAATTATACTTAAATGAAGCGAATTAAAGAGCAACTTTCTTATAAACAAACAACTCATTAATGTTCTGCTATTTGTTTATGTATTATGATGTTTATGAATTAAATTGCAATTGCAAGTGATAGATTGAAATTATTATGATCTGTACAAGTGGCTATAATGTCGTAGATGAACTCAAGGTAGTCATAACGTCCATAATTAAGAAAACATGTTATGAAGTGTGATTATAATGTGATTTGATAAGAAAATTGCATATAAGTTGTTATAATCTCTTCTCTTTCCCAGTTCGTTGTCGTAACCACGTCATAATCTAAATATGTTTTGATGTGTAACATGTCTACATGTTTATTAGGTAGGGTTCTTCTAGTGCCAGTGCCTTATTATCATTAAATCTCATCATCATCATGGGTAATATTGAATATCATAATAAGATTCCCTACTTGTCCTTCGCAATAATCAGATTTTTTGCAAAATTCTGTTCAAAATTACATGCAAATTACTCGAGGATTCTACTTATAAAACAAGTATGTTGTGAAGTTGTGATGATAAAATGTAGTTAGTCGACAAACAATCATTTCGGCAAACATGATGTACGCCAAAATAACGAAGAAGGTGTTGCATTTTTGCGTTAAGTTTTATACGTACTTATTTTTGGTCGATGGCATCAGCCAATAACACAGCAACCGAGTACAATCTTTTCCCCAACCAACAATGTTCTTAACCAACGTTGCATTATATTATGAGCTCACGGTTGGCACCGGTACCTAGTTCTGTCTGATTATTTATGGTAATGATGTAGGAATTAGCCCTTCAAAAAAAGCTTTCCCTTTGTTAATCTTCATATATTGTCATAATAGATCAAAAAATATCAGAGTCCGCTACCAAAACATCGTGTGTGTAAAGGTGTAAATGCATCAGCAGAAATCTCTGAATAATATATTTGTGTACCTTATTGAATGTGACAAGGCACGACTTCACGCTTATAGAAAAACTATTATTTAACATTTAGTTAGTTAGAAGCTAGCATGGAAGACAGTGTTTATGCAGTCACTTTTTTGCTATTTAGTTAAATACATTTTTATACGGTAGCGACATCATGATGAAAAGTCCTTTGAATGCAAATATGTTTTAAATAATTTGCTCACCATATAACACCATAATCTTCTTAAATGAACAATGATCTTTTAAACTTTTATTAACTTAAAAGCTCATTTGTTAATAATAAACAAAATATGTTTTCATCTTTTGGTAAGCACAATGACAATATTAGGCAACTTTATTTACCACGAGACTTTGCAAAGTTTAAAATCTCATGATGCGATTGAAAATTAGTAGGCAGCACGGAATTCTTTCTCCTCTGCTTAACTTAAACACAAGTATCAACAAAGAAGTCGGCTACTGAATTCCGATGCATACACACAAGAAAAAAGTTGCAATGGAAAAGCTCAATAAAATCTATTTAAATGTATGCATTCCCATGTTACTGCATAATAATTTCAATCAATCATTTAGCAAAACAGAATGTACATGGATTTGTGAAATGAAAAAATCTGTTTTCGGAGATAAAATACGTACAAAAAAGGATGAAAATACATATAATATTATGAAAATCATTTCTATTTGCGCAATATTCAACCTTTTTTCCTGTGACATGTACAGTGTATGTATGTGGTTGCAGAATCCACGTAGACACTCTCTTGTTTTGTTCGAAAAATACTATTTGTATGTGTGTGCTACGACCAAGAGCTTTTCAAGATTGCACAACCGCACACCATCAGGTATTTTCATGAATCAGATTCAGTCAGCCAGACTCGTAAAATCTGAGCTGGATTAAAGTAGTACATGAATATTGTTGATGTAACAGTTAGTGGGCACCAACACAAAAAAAGTAAATGTTTTTCTTCTTTTTTGGAGTCATCGAATTGGTTTATATTTCAACATACAGCTTTTTAATGCAATTGCAAGACTCATGCATAACATAATGTAAAACAGAACATAAAATGTTAAAATCTTATTATGATGCATTGTATTGTTGAGATTGGGAATTGGGATCGAGTCGGAGAGCCATTTGGAAAGGAAGGAAGCAACAAGCAAGTTGAGATATATGTGAACAGAATTATATTTAGTTACTAAGCGTTATTCACGAAAAAATTATTAGACTTCAATTCATGTATGCATGATTTTAATCTTTTCTTTAGCTCAAAATGCAAAGCAACATCAGAAATGTGGATATATATTGTTATTTTTATAAAATCTGGGGTAAAAATAGGATGACGCAGAACATTTTTGAATGGCTTGGTCGTGCCAAGAAAAAAATATTATTCAAAAAAATTAACACACCTCTTGTTTTTTTGTAGGTTGTAGGTTTTGGCTTCATTGTCAGTACTTAAACAATGCGAGTTTATAAATAGTAAATATGTAAAAATGGGAGTTTTGCAGAAAAAAAAAGAGTTTAGGAAATCCCAGTTTGTTTGTACCCTTAAAATTTGTAGTAAAGCACCATTTTTTATTTAAAATTCATTTGAGAGTTGCTTTTTCCTTTGTAATTTTTGTACTATTTCCAGTCACCCTAAAAGGGGAAAATTAAGAATAGCCGATTTTTAAAAGATATTCCTTTAGGAAATAAATATTATTTTGGCCTGTCTGACAATTTGTATGTTCATTTGTGTTGTGATTTAGTGACACAAACAACACGACGCAAGATAGACTACTTTCTTGACAAAACTAAATATAATGATCATAATCGCTTTCGCTACATAATGATTAAGACAAAACTTTATATGTCGACCCACTGACCTATGAAATTACATTTTTCTAGCAAAAGTAGGGTTAAAACTTGAGATCACGACTTAAATCAAGAGTGCGTTTGAAAGGAGAAAAGGGGTAATTAGCTGTGGATTATAATGGACAATCATGCATATACTTTTAGCATCTTGTGTTCCTCTTCTCATCCTCCTACTACCTCCCATCACCTAACAATACGAATCACATTTATGGTAATTATGAAATCGTGTTTCTAAAATATGAAAACACCTTGTTCCATATTTAGATGGATAAATAGAGTCTGTTAAACAGACAGTAAGTTGCTCAGTTTTCAGTTCGCCTTGGCTCTCTGCAGCTCATCATTACGCATTTAAATACTCTTTTGGTTGACATCCATCAAATTTTTGTGCAAGCTGATGAAACAAGGTTTAGTTGCACGTCATATATAATCACGTAATGAAAATTATTTGGTTCATCTACAGCCAGGAAATAAGTAAAGTTAATTTCCGACAATTACTATTTTGAATAGAGATATAGCGTTTTGTCATTATGCTTAATAAAAATTACCGGAAATGGTAAAAGTTGCGAATAGTTAAAACTTTCAGAGCTCTTCGTACTGTTTTAACTTTTTCTTTCTGTGTGATTTACCTTTTTTAAATCATATTCCACTTTTGCTTCTTGAAACATTTTGCTGTTTCTCGTATGCCGGTATCAAGAAAACACAGATTTGAGGCTTTTTATATAATTGTAAAATACTGTGGCGCAAACGATGTTTATTGTGGCTTTCGCGGTTCCTTCGGCTGCAAACATTCTGCATTAAACTTTAAAAGTTGCGAGCCATATATTTTGGCAAAATCCTTTACTTGAAATTTGTGCTTTGATTATAAGATTTAGGAGCCTTACGTAGAACTGGCGGACCATGGGTTCAAACTTCGAAGTAAATAGCCCACAATTATTTTCTAACTGTCTTTAAATCTCTTTGAATCTTTCTGTGTCCGATTGCGGTCAAGATAGGATCCTTATTTCTTTGTTTAAAAGATTGTGGGAAGAGGCAATAAAACGCAGTGATTCGATATATTTACATTAATAACAACTCATGCATGAAATCTAATGTTGAGAAATGTAACCGTTGATGATGCCGTCGTTGCTGCAATCATAGAATATGCAACATAGAAATTATGGAACTGAAAGTAAATTGTTCGGATACAGTAAAATGATCAATCATATTCATCAGTTCAATGACTACACAATATTATATTATGAGAGTAAAATCAAGAGTTGATAGTTTTGGATTGATGCATTTTGTATAACTGAACATTCAGTCAATTGCAGAATGTTAAATGTGTAATTAGCTACTTTAAATCATAATGTACCAGAAACTTGAATTGCAATAGTACGAAGTAAAAGATCTACAATTTTCTTATAATATAAATTGCTACAAAAGAGTTACAATGAAACGGCGCTTTTGAATTTCCTTGTGCAGCATAAATATTAGTTCAAATTGCCTGTTTTCTCCCACACGCTTCAAAGCGTACGGAAATGAAATTTCAATTGTAAAGAACCTAGGAATGATGAAAACGAAAAAAGGATTGCCACACTGATTGATGACGAGTAATACCGACCTACCTTTGCAGATGATTTGTATAGATACTCTAGTTACTACTGCAGTCAGTTATCACTGATTTGATGCAAGAACAAGAAATTGTCCAGCTAACATCTTAAGTGACAATAGCCATGTTTTTCTCTAATGGCTGATTCGTTTTTCATGTTTCTTTTAAAACAGTTATTTATTTAGCTGAAAGACCATGTCTAGTTTGAAGTAAAATAATCTAAAAGGAACCGTCATATGCAAAATCTAAATTTATAATAAAAATAAGATTGATTGTTTTTGTAGTACAAAGAATTGATTCTAGTCTTATGGGTATATAAATTATATGATTTGAGCTCATAGTAATCGTAGTATATATTCAAATTGTGCAATATGCTATCTTAATCTTAAAGATATTATTTATTTATTTAACCAAGCATGTTCATGAATTTAAAAGCTCCATGAAAGCACATTGTTTGTTTTTAAAGACCTTGATGTTAATCCATGAACGTGGTTACGCATGCAAATTTATGATCATCAACGATTTTATACGCATGTTATTTTCTAAAAGCAAGACATTCATAAAAATAACGATGGTTCTAAGACACGACACGATAAGAAATTTAGCAAAAATGTCCGTGGAATCGAATCACCAAAGAAATTACACTGGGTGCTTGCTAGGTAACAAGATGAGAACATGAGTAAATCAAAACTAGTATGATATACTAATTTACGTGAATAAAAAACTTGAAAATTTCAGAAGTATGAAATTTTATTACTTGACAAATTAATAAAGTTCGTGTCATTCATTTATTTTCATAGGAGTAGCTGTCTTCACAAGGATTCGTATATGGCCCAAAGGAAAGAAAGGACATTGGGCTACGAAGGCCGCTACCGAAGAACGTTATCACCATCCGGACTAGGCAGTCATAATAACAACAATAAGTCCTCGTTGGAGTCACCTTCACCAGGTGCTTCAGACTCTGTAGGATCTACACGATCGATGACAAATTTAGGTGGTGGAAAACTTGATTCATCACTGTCACCAGCTGGTAAGTTCAAATGTTTTAAATATTCATGAAATTCTTTAGATATTGAGCTTTCTTATTCAGCGTTATTAGCCGTGTCCATGTCATGCGATTAGATAGTAGTCAAGTTCATGAACTTGTTCAAATAGGGTTCAATTCAATAACAAGTCATTGCATAAATATTCATTATTGAAACTTTCGTTTAGGTTGGTCAAACGTTAAGTAAAAACATGACCATACTATTATTTGCAATAACTACATAATAATCCACTGAAGATAGTTTAAGAACATGTGATGTGTATGAGCTAGAGATTGTTCGAAATTGTCAAATTTTCTTAAGTTTCAGATCATCTCAGCAATCGCTATTTGCTTTGAAATAAGATTTTGCACAGCTTAGCTCTTCTGCTCGTTGCAGTTTACCCCAAAAATACTACTATATATACTTTTTATGTGCTTGGAAGACCCTTGCGTTGTCGGACTGATTGGCGAAGACAAAACAAACTCACGTCAATATTTGTTACTGCTTACTCTTTAACGACATGTGCAATAAATAAATCGTACATCACGTTACCTCTTTCTGGCAGTAGTAGTTGATAGACTATACATTCAAATGTTCTCAATTATTTGAAGATGTTTTGAATGATTGGGTGAATTGTTTGCTCAGATATTAGTGCCATGGTCGAAAGAATTGTAAAAAGTAAAACAGTCATTATGATTTAATTGTGCGTCCATGTTTAGTAGCAAATTAAATAAATAAATCAGAATAATAATGTCGTGATATGGAAAGAATAATAGCGAATGTAATTGCTGTCTTTAATTTTTCAAATAGAATTTACATCGTTGAAAGAAGAGAACGATTTTTTCTCGAGTCATTATTATTATGTATGTTCAATATGTACGTGCATTATACCTATTAGCCTAGACTCTCATGCAATACTACAGGCTATCACGATGAGAAATAATAAAATCATGTCTCCAACAATATCTCCAATATTTTTGTCTCCGTGTTTACTCGTCGTATCATGAATCGTTAAATCTCAACGAAAACGATTGAAGCTCACATTTTACTTTACATAACAATAGAAATCTCTTCAAATGTAATCACGTTTATCTAAAAGTATAGTACATACCTATGCCTTAAATATTTTAAATCAAATACTAACTCAAAGGCGTAGGGTGTAGGCTCAAATCATCGGTATTTATTTACATACAATCCACAATTTTTTATGTTTTTCATGAATCGTAGATCTCAAGCTTAGATTGTTACTTTGCTAAATGACAGCAGACTTGTGACTGTGACTTGTAGTCGGTGAAGGCCACTCTAGGGACAAAGCCAAAGACCATATAATATGTGCATTAACGATTTTCTTTTCAGTTATTCATGCCACTCAAGCAGGCAATATAGTACGCAATAATATAAACTACGTGCCTATAATTTTAAGAGTTACTTTGCCCTAGGACTTATACGAATTTTTTAGCTGTTGATAGCAGTGAAGACTCACTCACATATATACACAGTAGTCAGAGGAGGACAGTTTTTTTCATTTTCATTTGATGATGATTGGGAAGGGTAAACCACAGTTTCGAATGTTGAGCTCATAATATTTTTGTATTCTGCATTCCCATCGTGCGTGATTTACTCTGATATGCTTTAATAACAACAGTAGCAAAATTATGTTGCGTTATTACTCTTGTTCTCTTCTACTCACACAATGATTTGTTGTATACAAAAGCAAACTGGCAAGGTTAAGTGATGTCGTCCTTGACGTGGCTATCTTGTACTTATCAGTTGTAACAATAGAGAAGTGCGTTATGTTTTTTATTATTATTTTGATTTCTTTGACATATGCCACAAACTTACAACAAACCTAGCTTTATGAGAGTCGGGATTGGGAAATAAATAGGATGGAATGTATGTACCAGCAAACAATTGTATAGCCCTAAATTTTCTTAGTTTTAATGGTACATGCATAATCTGTTATAACACAGACATAACATAACACGCATTTTATGTGCTCAGCCCCGGCCCTGTTAGCTGTCACGTTTCTAAAATCACTTATCCCTGTATATTATAGTAGTGGTTTTGCTATATTAAAGGATGCAAAATTTGTCATATAATATATCTATGTAAACTGTGACCAGATAGACCGAGCCGAAACACTATTAACTTGTGAGTGAAGATGAAAAATGAATTATCACAATCCCATTTAAAATCGCTCAAATGAATCCATGGAATGATGGATCGGATTGGAAATTGAGTAAATTATAGTGTACGACTTCATAAATGCTTAGTAAAAGAATTGAGAGCTCGCTAGGAGCGAAGTTGTGTGATATTATTTATGATCTTTTATATGATCAAGAAGGTGGTGACACCAAGCCAGGCATGTAACTTTTTTATTTATTATCAACGTCACGATTAACAGTGCTGCTTCCACTGCAACTGATGCAAAAGTTATTTTGTCCGTTGACAATAGCAGTGTAGAAGAGTGTAATTGTTGCACACGCTATGAAGAAATCGCTCCTCTCTTGGTAGAGTGACATAAATTGAATAAATTGACAGTGTTATTGTCAGTAGTGCTATATAGCATTTTACTGATTACATGACATGAAATTATGTGGATATGGTAATATACAGAGAGAGAGGAATGTGAAATGTGAACTCACTTGTTTATTAGTACTTTATTGTTGGACATTTAATGGGAATTATGTACTTAAAGTTTCGACGTATTGAGATCGAAAAAATAAGAATGTGCTCGCTCACTACTCCTCACTCTCATTTCTTTCGCAGTCAAATAAATGTGAAATGGAGTAGTGGTTGGATTAGATTAGCGACCAAGGACTGTCTGTCATAAATACGGATACGCGGTAGCACAAATCTATTGTAAAACTGATTTTCGAAAAATAAAGTAGACGGAATAATGGTTCTATACGTAAAAGTAATGTAGGTACTACGGCACTGCTGTGCTACGTGGTTACGTAATATTCGCAATTTTCTTCACTGTTCTGCCAGTAATAGCTGTCTAAAACGACATACATGAGGCGTAGTTTCAAAGACTCAAGTGGAGTAAATCTACAAGATGAATGAATTATAAGTTTACTTGAGTTTTGAGATTTCGGTGATAATTTGAGCATTGATGAGTAACTAAATACAGATGGATAATAATAGTCTGTTGTGTAGGTATATAAGTAAGGATATATGTATACGATAAAAATATTGCTCTCTCATCGTATTTCATGTAGTAACAAAAACAATCTTTCAATAGATTAGCGTGATTTTGATGTGTCTGTATTGCATGTATGAGCTTCAAGTTGCATTGTTAAGGCACTTGTCTTTCTTGTTATTCATGATGAGAACTGAGAAGTACGAATAACACTTGAAAGAACGATTGATTTGCAATTTCATACTTTTCGCATATTATTTACTATATTGCATGTTTGCTCGCATGATCTTAATTTGTACATATTGTTTGCTTTTATGTCATAAACCAAAATAAATCGGTTAATACCGAGGTAGATAAGTGCCAGGAATATTGTGCAAACCCGGCTTCGCCGGGGTTGTTTCTAATGATAACTGATAAATGATAACGAATGTGACTTGATATATCGTTGGGGT
>JAQFYG010003286.1:0-12829 GCA_034694325.1 Entomobrya corticalis | reverse complement strand
GTTCGAGAAGAAGTAGAATCCAAACTGACATTCCTTGGCCTAATTGTTCTGGAGAATCGCTTGAAACCAGAAACTACGCCAGCTATCGATGTCCACAAAAAGGCGGGGATAAGGACCATCATGGTGACTGGTGAGTAAAATTGCTATAAATTTAAAACCTTTTGTTCAAGAGAAATCATCTTATAAAAGAAGAGTTTGTTCCCATCAAGACAATGTATTATTGCATAAGGATCTTTATTTTTAGAAGTGATAGAATGCATATTGCATAATTGCATGATATATTGCTTATGGACATAGGTTATAGGTAGATGTTACAATTTAATGACAAAATTATCATTTCCTAACTATATAAATGGAACTGAGCTTTGCAAACCCATATACCATACCACATAGGTATGCACTAATGAAACAACTCCAGCATAATAATATGCATGATGATATCAGTGGTAGTAACTAGTAAGTGTCCCGGAAGAACTTTGTAGAAGAACGACCTTCTTATTTGACTGCATCCGCTAAAATCAGAATGACAGATGATGACAAGCCTTCTTGACCCATTTTTACTTTTAAAACTTTTCTTGTGCTTTCTCCCATGAGGAACGGCACTTACAAGATGAGTGATGAGTAAAGTTAGACAAAACCCTACCCAAGATGAATGAGTGTGGGCTTATGACAATAAAAAATAAAAAAATGTACTCAAGTAATTCCTTATTTCATAAATAGCTGGAGGTTAGTGGTAACTTTTTGTCTTCGTTTTCTACTGACATGTCATTTAAATCTTGAAACAAACGCAAAAGTTTAGTCTGGCATTTCTCAATTTAAAAAAGTGCTTCGTTCCCTAAATTCTATTAACTGCAATCAACCCCTCTAGTCAATCGTATAGCTATACTAAACAAAAGTTCTAGTCTACACTTACGCCAATTCCTTATTTCTTATAAATAATTATGTATATCTTGGAACACTGTATTTCAAATGAATTCAGTTCCAGTTCCAGTTAAAATTAAGTCTTAAGAATACTTATATAACATTGCATATTTGTTCTTTCAGGTGACAACATGTTGACAGCAATCAGCGTCGCACGGGAGTGTCAAATGATTGAGAAACGGGAAAAGGTTATTGTTGTCACAACTGAAACAGACACGGCTGGATACGAAATTAGAGATTCTCAGAAACAAACGTTATTCTACTCCTACGAGACAAAATCGGTAAGTGTTTTAACGTCTCTTATTTCATTCTACTTTTCTAATAAAATGGAGCATCACCACTCATATTACATGACATTTTTACTGAAGTGTTTACATTGTTCATTATTTAATCGAAAGCAAAAAAAAACAGACACTAGCATTCAACCAGGACGCACGTCCTGATTTCATTTATTCTTTGTATTCGTATTGTGTGCAGTATGCTCTCAAATTAAAATTGAAAAAGTTTGCAAAAAAAGTCGGCAACTCTATCTATTGCCAAATATTGGGTTGCTTTCCTCTTTATCTTCTCAAATGTTTAGTTTCCCAACAGCCAAACCTCAGGCACAACCCGATATCACAACAAATTTAACGGATTAATTATTTGAAGCGAAAGAGATGAAAATTCATAGAACAGAAAGCGTATTGCAAAACGCATGAGTGGCAGCTAATGAGTTTCAAACGAATTTTATTGTTTAATACACTAGGGATCATCGGATGCAGAGGGTACACAAAGCCCAGGATCTGTGGGAAGTGGATGCGGCTCGTTAATGGAGCAAAATCTCATTAATGTTGAAGCACCAGCCAACCGCTATCACTTTGCCATCACTGGGAATGCTTTCTCCGTGGCGAAGTCTCTTTACCCAGAAATTCTACCCCGTCTTCTGGTCCGAGGCACAGTATTCGCTAGAATGAACCCAGAACAAAAACAACAACTTGTAGAACACCTACAGACTCTCGGATATTATGTGGGTAAGTTGAGCACAAAATGTCACACAGGTTATCGTCATTTTGTTTCATGCCGATCCGTTTTCGGTCCAACGATGCATTCAAAACTTTTTATAAACTTGCTCGCTGAAAACTCGAGGGATAGAAATTTTTTAGTTCAGCTGATCAGCAAACTTTAATCGTTGCACAGTTAAAAACATGTCTATTCACTTCCGGGTTCATTAAAATTTTCATATACTAAATATCATTTAATTTAACATATACTGGTTTTCCCGAAATACCATTTAATCTTTTATTTGTAGTAAAATTTTTTTTCTTTCGATGCGTGTTCCCGGAGTTAACAGAAAATATATACTTTATCTTTACCTCAAAACAGCAGTAAACACACTTGAGTTATGAAATCGCTAGTAGAAAGTATTTACTTATTAGTAAGTACCGGAGAAATTTCGTAAGTTTTCAAACCAAACCAGAAAGCTTAATTTCATGTTAAAAATGACAAAGCCTTTGTTCTTAGTTAACCGGGAATTTAATTTGATTACATTAAAAATATGAACACTTAAACTACTGACCGATGCAAAAGTTTGTGTTGTAGTAATAATAAGGAAAAGAATACCTATCGGATTTCACAAAATGTGTCTATTTATCTATATTTTATATATATTTTGTATATTCAATTTGCATTCTAATTTTCAATGCAGTAAAAATACTTTCAACTTTTTGTCTTGTAGTTTTTACCAGTAGATTTGATTTAGTAAGCATGTGGTTATTTTTGCAGCAGTGAAGTAAATGTAGGGAAAGATCAATAAACGGGATTTTGCAGTAATCGCCTACGCGTCTTTATTTATAAAAGAGAAAGCTCAGCTTGACAGGCTGATGAGGTAACATCCAATAAGTAGGAGCCTCGTTTTCACCAGCTTATCGAGGAAACAAAATACATACCTACATATTATTTTAATTAAAACAGTTTTGAAAGTGTAAAATCATTGCAAGTTGAAGAACATAATAGATACGTAATAGAGTAGGTGCTTACATAATTATTCGCTTTTATAATTACCTTGTGTTTTCTCTAAACAACCGTCTCCTATTAAAACTTCACATGATCATCATGGCTAAAACTTCATTTTATTCTGAATATGATATAATAAGAAATCTATTCTGTTTCAAAGCAGCAATAATGGCGTAAAAGGCAGAATGGCTCAGTAGTTTATTTTCGTGAATTGTTCAATAGCCGAATGTATTAGTACTGATTACTTCACACATCAAGGCCATTTGCCTCGTCCTTTTCGTAGAACATGGATTTACTCTTTAAATTAAGCATCCTATTTCATTATTGCAAATTATTCCCGGAAGGGCTACTCACAACTATAAATTAACACTTGATCTTAAGGATTTTAACATAAATTGTTGTTTCTTTTCCAGCAATGTGTGGCGACGGTGCGAATGATTGTGGAGCTTTAAAAGCGGCTCATGCAGGAATTTCCCTTTCCGAGGCAGAATCCTCTGTGGCATCTCCCTTCACTTCAAAAGAACCAAATATTACGTGTGTACAGGATCTCATTCGTGAAGGGCGCTCTGCACTTGTGACATCCTTTGGAATTTTCAAATACATGGCCATCTACTCACTCACTCAATTCATCTCAGTCCTTATTCTCTACACAATCGACGCCAATCTCGCAGATTTGCAGTTCCTCTACATAGATCTTTGTCTCATTACGGTTTTAGCTTTAACTTTCGGTAGAACGGAACCATTTGAAGGAACTTTAGTTAAGCAACCACCCTCAGCCAACTTGGTCTCCATTCCGCCGGTGGTCTCTATTCTGGCGCATATGGTGACGGTTATTGGAGTACAAGCAGCCGCGTTCTTTTATATTCAACGCCAGTCCTGGTTTGAAGCTTATGTCCCGCAAGACGATGTATTTGCCAGTTATGAGAATTACGCAGTATTTTCGGTCTCCGCGTTCCAATACATAATCATGGCGGTAGTATTCTCTCATGGGAGCTCCTACAGAAAGGGGTTTTGGACAAATAAACTCTTCATGTTTTCTCTTGTCTCCCTAACCGCATTGACCTGCTACATTGTTCTATATCCGGCTCCCTTCCTTGTTGATAACTTGGAGCTAAAACTTCCACCAAGTTTTGAGTTCCGACTTACCTTAATTGCTTTTGCCGTCTGCCATTTCATCATCGCGATTATTATTGAACAAGGCCTAGTCAACATGCTCCTTTCCAAGAGACGCAGTAACAAGTCCAACGCAGCAAAACGAGGATACCTCCAAATAGATCAAGATCTCTCGGTTAGAGAAGATTGGCCACCAATTTCTCCCTTTACCCCAAAAGGTTTTGAAGATCACGGTAAAGGACAAAACATTGTGGATTTTAGTAAAAGGAAAGTGATCGTACCAAATAATAACGGGATGAAATCTCGAACCCTCGAGCGACCCACTCTTTCCACAGCAGCAAAGAATAATAACAATAACATTGCAAACGGACGAGCTACAAGACGCCACAGCAGCTCAGTAAGCATTCCGATCCCCATGGCTGATTATCTTGGACAGCAGCCTCAACTTTTAGCAGCCGCAGCAGCAGCAACCTCAAAGAATCAATCTTCGTATAGTGCCAGTCTCGACAATAGTGAAATTATTGCAACTCATATCAACAATTGCTTGAACAATGCAGGTTTTAATGGTAGTAGCACAGGTAATAATAATAGTAGTAGTGATAGTCGCGCAGCAGATTGTCGGATCCCATTGGAAATTCTGCCTCATCCGTCGCCTGGAACGTACCAGCAATCCTGATTAATGCCCAACCTTTTATTTTTAGATTTTTATCATTTTGATAATATGATTAAGATGATCATTCAAATTTCCAATTATTATGGTCCAATTATAGTAAATCTGACTACTATTATCATTAATCATTACTACCATTTCACTCGAGCAATCACATGCTTATTTCAACGGTGGGCATTGTTGCCAGTGAAGTCAAATAAGACTGAAATGACATATTCCTGGCTTCGTAAGATGTTGCACCCTTCGACTCTTCATCATCGTAGATAATAATTATTAATTAACCAGACGCCTACGAGAGGCAGTTTGTCGCAAAAGCATGCCAAAACACAATGTGAACGTATCTTCCAATGTGGCATCTGGCAATCTGTTATAGAAAGTAAGTTAAATAAGCCATTACTGCTGAACGTTCATATAAGAAAGCATAGTTGTGGCATGACTCGGATGAATATTATTATGCGAATCACAAAAAAAAACTTCAAGAGTGAAAGTGGAATGATTGTTGAAACATCACATTTTATTATTATGTAAAATGTATGTTTTAGCATACTATCAACTAGGTATAATTACTTCTTATTTTCGTATTTTTATTTTTCGTTGAACTGAAATGAGTAAATATGATTTGAGCTACTTTCTTCCTTTCAAGCTCGTTATGTGATCTTGTGAAAGGAGAAAAACCTTGAATGGATTGGTGCTCCCATACCGTGATATATAAGTACTTACTTTAAAAAATATGATCCCATGTCGATTCAGTCAAAATACCATTTAGTTATAATTGTTTAAACCCTTTCCGTTTCTTGTAGCAAAACTTTCTTTTCAAAATTATAAATACTTGTTAGCAATTATTCAGTCTACCAATTTTTTCTTATAGTTGCAGTTGAAGTTGACAACATTCTGGTACAATATGAATCTCATTAATTGAGAAATGAATTTAAATTTTTTACTGCAGTAACAAATAGTTTTAGCTATATTTGAGTTTATGTAAGTTTATTTAGTTAAAATTGAAAATGCCTTATGAATTTCATATTTCATTCTAACTCCAAACTTATGTGCAATGTTATGTTATTTATTCTACATTTTTAAATGTATGCATATTTGTACTCGAGTTACTTACATGATCTAACGGCATTATTTTAGGAAATTAAGTTAATTATTTTTAAATTAACAATTAGTTATTAGCAAATCATTATGGACCAGTTGTAAACAAACATTCAATACATCCATTCAAGTAAACACGACTATGTTTAAGGATAGTTTTTCGGTTTGTTATTGAAATTATTGCGATATCAAGTAATTTTGTCTTTTTATCAAGTTTGTCAGTAAAATAAAACAAACTGTGTGGTTGTGTTGAGATGATATAAAATACTTACCTATATACATATATTATACAACATATATTTATAAATTACAAATTAAAGATGAACTAATATTTTGACCTGTTCCATTCGCATATTCTAGTAAGATGTCACATTTTTATGTCATTACTACATGCTTGTGGTAAAATTACATTTAAGATTAGTGGGTTCTATTGTACATTTTAATGATACATTAATACATTGTTTCTCAGTATCTTATTTGGATTGTTAGGCAATTAAAATGCAAAAAATGCTTTCTATCAAACCAGAAAGGAACTACACATTGAAACACGGGTAATGAAGACACCTGAATTATTGTGAATCCAGTTTAAAATCCCATCACTGTAATATCTTACAAGTTCTAGTTGTATGTTTATGATAAGCTTGCATCTTGAAAATTACAAAAGTACTGTTAAGTATGAAATATTAAAACAAACTACTAACGATATATTTTACACTGTTAATACATACGTTTGCTATTTATATTAAATCAACTCCAACTTCTGCAAATCTTTAATGGAATAACTTTTGTTATACGCGTTAAGATTAAAATAAATTAAAAGAAACCTTGTACTTTGCTTATCTTAAAATTAATGAAAATTGTGAAATTAGTTATAGTTGCGCTTGGGATAAGTACGTAGGTAGGAAAGTATAAGAACTAATGAATCTAAGAAAATTATTTTGTTTGCTAATCATCATGTATCAATAACGCATGCATGTAATTCAACAATTATGATGATCTATTACTTGTGAAACGTTGCTGATACGATATTATGATCTTGTACGTTACAAGTGTGTATGAACGTGAACCCGAATTCCATATAATAAAGTAAAGTAAGTGTGCATGTCGTAACTTTCTTGAATATACTTCATTTTTACTATTTCATTCAAGTAATTATGTCATTTCGCATTTATCCATATCATTGTATAATCGGTTGTATTTAATCATTAAAAACATGCATCTACGACCATAGTCATTATTAAAATATAGTTTATACAGTCGTAGAACTATCAGAACTGGATTCATCGTCGTCCTCGTCATCATCTTCATCCTCATCTGCTTGATTACCTCCCTCTTTTTCTTCCTTATTTGCCATTTCCAGTTCCCTATATTCGATTAATTTGTCGATTTTCTGTCGCTGACTTTCCATGCCAGCGTAAAGTTCCTGAAGACTATTCTTGAGTTCCTGAATCGAAGAAGACTTTGAATCAGACGTCGCTCCAGCACGGAGAGATGCAGATGCATTACCAAATGAAGAACCATCTTTGTCTTTATCTTTGGTTAGGAGGTCACGCAGCAAGTCGACATTTTCTTCTTCAAAGTCAAATACCTGCCATCAGTTCTTATCATTAGATGATAAATTATCGAACATTTTAGTTTGAAGATCAGTTTTAAAATCGTTATGTATTACGCACTATTTCTTGTTCAGCTGGGTCTAAGAATGTCTTGAGACTATGGTCGTTTCCCGTAATTACATGAATTTGTTCATCATTTTCATTTTGTTCTAAACGATCGTCGGTACACATGCATCGTTTACACTTCAAGAAAATGAATTTTAAAAGGCCGAAAAAATGCGAAATGATTATAAAAGGCGGAGGGAGTAAAGGCTTTTTCATGAATTCCATTACAACCAAAAATTGTTGTGACATCCAAATCTATATTTTAAGTTGGGTATTACATTTCTAATACAATAAAATAAAAGCAAAATGCTTGAAATAAAATCTTTTTTATTTCCTTCCATGTACCTCAACAGAATTTGCATCAATTTCTTCATATATTCCGTTGAAAACAGCAATCAGAACGTTTACTATTACCATGTTTGAGATCATCATATACACAACCCAAATTATTGGTATCATCCAAGACCCAATTGGACATTCTTTTGTTGGGTTTCTGATTATATCCATATTGATGCACTATTATAAATCGAGTCACAGTAAGAATTGACGATTAAGATATTAATCTGAAATAGTCCTGTCATAAATCCCACAAATGAAATATAAATGAATCATAAATGAAAATTCGATGATATATATGGTTCTTACGTTTATATCTATAGATTCATCCAGATCGTCCACTTCGCCAAACATCATGATGTAACTGCAAATTTATTTATGCATTTATAAGTGAAAAATAAATACCATTTGAATGCACTATGCGGAAATGTCTTAGTTCAAATAAGATTTTCATTCAACTAACGGCTCAAAAAATGAAGGTTTTATGTCTTTCATTGTTGGATCCCTGTGCGGAAATCGAATAGATTCTCTAGCCACACCAAATGCAAAAATCACAATCAGCATGATCATTGCAAAATACATCATTTGAATAAACATTCTCGTCATCATCAAAAGTTTCGGTCCAATAAAATGATGTGCTCCGAGGTACTTATACATCCTCATACTCCAGTAAATACTAGATGCCTGGTAAATTACCATTGCGTATTTATAATATCCATCCATCAATCTTAGCGTCGTCCCAGACAAAACGAATAAGCAAAGAAAGAAGTCAACTAGTCGCCACGTATTATCCTTTATTTCTCCGATTTTCTTTGAGAAAGTTAATGCGTCGACAGTGATAAATTCTCTGATGCATTCCAGGGTTTCCGTAAAGACATACACACTCACATAAAGTTCTACCCATCCAATGGAATGAGGATCCTGATTGTACAAAATCACGTACCACAAGCAAACAATGAAAACAAAATATCCTACGGAATGCCGTATGAAATTTGTGACTGGGGCTTTCTGCGACTTAATTAACTT
Source organism: Entomobrya corticalis (assembly GCA_034694325.1). Taxonomy (NCBI): domain Eukaryota; kingdom Metazoa; phylum Arthropoda; class Collembola; order Entomobryomorpha; family Entomobryidae; genus Entomobrya; species Entomobrya corticalis. The sequence continues at coordinate 4,018 of JAQFYG010003286.1, read as the reverse complement.
TTGGTATGCCTTCAGACTTTGTTGAGTTGTAACATAACTGGAAAGATTTTCAGCTTGCTCAGTCTCCACTGATTCTAATTTGTAATTCAATGAAGACTGATTCTCTTTAGTATCTACAACGGGCACTGACGGCGCATTTCTTTTTGGAAAAGAATTCGGATCAGCTGCAGCGCCTGTCATGGAGCCTCCTTTACCCAATTCCAACTTGCTCACAACTTCTGACAAATTCGTTCTCCGTCCATATCTGCTCCTCAATGTATTAGATACACTTGGACGAGATTTTGTTGGAACAAAACTTCTCATGCTTGCATCGGGAACCATGATTTCTTGATCTTTCGTCTGCGGGTATTGTTTCTTCCGCTTATCATTATCCCGATTATTTTGTTCCTCGACATTTTCAGGAGTTGGAACCACCCTTAACTCCTCTGTAGGCTTATACTGTAGGAAGAACGCAAACAAAGGGAACACAGCGGCCAATGATATTTTAAAAATCGAATTGGATTTCACATTAAGGACGCCCATCCACAAATCAGCAAACAGAATTTGACAGCATGGATGACCCAAAAGCAGCTTATGGTCAGACATGATAGCTAATGCCAGACAATTCTGCTGAGCCCAATTTTTTAATTCCATGGTCAAAAGCTTTCTTGCCGATTTTAAATCTTGTCGGTAACATGAGTCTAAAAGGGACAGTGAAAGTTTATTCCATTCCTCTCTGATGTCTTCAAACTCTTTTACAAGTGAAATATTTATCTTGGCCACCTCTCGAGCTAGATATCTATTTATCAGAGCAGCAACAAGGGCCTTTGCTAAGGCACCTTGACCATGTGTCCATAAAAGTTTCGCAAGGTCTTGCCGTTTGGTTAGTATAGCCCATAGAAATAAATCATCAAAAGGATGTGGAAACCTATGCTCTTGTATCATCTCAGCATCCACATTCACTGCCCCGGCAAGATCTTTTATAATTACTGACTTTAGGTTGATATAATCTGGACGATAAAGACCCATTTGAACCAAAACATTGCCTATTCCAGATATCGACAGGCTTTTGTCCCCAATGTTTGATTTCGTTTTCCCATTCGAATTCTTCTTTGTTTCGGAAAACTCCATGAGAAGGGATCCCATCAGTTTGGAGTTGTCAGTATTGCAATACAGCTTTTCCAACCGATCAACTGACAGAAACGTTTTCATATTGATTCCATGTTCCATTAGAAGCTCAACAAATTCCAGGCGGTTAGATATAAGGGCCTGCATCATTGCTTCCTCAAGGTGTCCTATGTTTCCAATTAGATACGCAATTTTAAATTCGTCAAACCTTTCGTTTTGTCTTTCAAATATTTAATAATTGAGCATTATACCTCTGCTCCATTCTCTACCATATACAAATACTTCACTTTGGGCCAAGTCCACCCTATTCCAAACTAAGGTAAGCTCCAGTTGCTGTTAAGAAAGAATTCTCATACAGATTTTGCATATACTATGTAGTATGAAAATTAAATTGTCCACTATTTTAAACTTTTAAACGCACTCCCAACGGTGACCAGTGTTGAGAACGAAAAATGGATGATAAAATGACGGTATCAAACTCCTCTTCACTTGCAGAGTTTCCATTGTAGACTGTTATCTATGACGAAGAGGAATTTCTGTATTGTAAGTAACAGTTAATGTGCAAGACATGAGAGAATCAAACTGGGGGATCAAGAAAATAATTTGTAGAACTTTCACCATTGTCCTTCTCTGGTAAATCTGTCTCAGCTCTTGTAATACTTCAGACGAGGCTTGCGAACCCAATCGAAGTATTCGCTCAATTTTACACAGTACTTCGTCTCGTCGGAACAGCATTTCCTCTTCAGACAGAAAACGCTTTAGAATCCACGCAATCAAGTCTGTAGTTTTGCCGGTTCCAGCAAATAATATTACCGGAATAGGAGGATCATCGTACAAGTATTCACTGATTAATCGAATCGTATGACCACCGCCTTCCATAATTATTACAACTACGGGAATAGTACAGTTGCCACCATTCCCACCTACAATAATGCAATCTTATAATGCACCGAGAAAGTGTATTGTAATTTGAATGGATAATTTTAAAATGGCTAAATATAAACGTATACTTTGAGCTATTGGATACGATGAAATGCATTTCTCCAGCTTTTTTCTCAAGAATGTCTCTCCGCCAAACTTTCCAATACTTCCGTTGTCAACAAGCAAAAAATTTGAATGTCGAGGATTTAAATGAACCATGTTGGAGTTATGAATCTCTAGTGGGCTGTAAACTCGTTCTTTATTTCTACCAATTAGCTCGTTACGATGTTCACACATACCCCACTAAATTATTTTTAAGCGCATATAGTATTTAGACACCCTCGACTCAAATAAAAAATGTTTGAGTACATAATATTATAAGCAATATTGTTCTATTTTCTTACTGGAGCAATCCCAACCGATACAACTGGTTTGCGTTTACCCCCGGAACGGCTGTTCAAAGCATTGCCTAAATGTTTTGAAATCTAAAAATTTATACTATTACATTATTAGACACGGGCATTTAGCAGGTATGTACGGTGGCGAGCAAATGTTATTATCAGTGACATACCCCAGAATTCAAACCGCAAGACAACACCCAGGCCGAAGTTGTTTGGGCTACTTTCGTGATGCCGGATTGGAAGGCCTTCCCTAGTCTTGTTGACAAATCAAAGTTGGTGCTGCCTCCGTGCACTGACACGACAAGCTTAGGCATTGGAAGCCCCCAAACATACCTCTGAAAAATTATAACACCTTTCTTGCTCATTTAATTCAATATTGAACTGAGGATGTCCAACTAATGCGTGGTATATTAATTAATTACCAACAAATGCAAAACTTGCTCAGGATTCGTGTCATATGACAATCTAACATACTTACAAATAAAAAGTTCAGGTTAAATAAATCATAATATGAACTGAAGTTATATGTCATTTGCTAAGAACGTCATATTGAAAGGAAATATCTCATATACGTGGGCCTTATTGGGATGATGCTCTCCTTCAAATAATATCATTCCATAAGCATCCGTTGGAAAAGTTCTTGTATGAATCAAGGGAGACCATTTCTCCGCACGATGACTATACTTGACAAAGTCCCCATGATCGACCTAATTTCATAAAAAAACTTCAAGTTGAACGACTAGCATATTCGATTTTTCGTATGAAAATAATTATAACCGAATAAGTGAATGCTTGAAAAATTGCTCCAGACCTTGCGCCGCCCACATTGGCAAATTCTTTCGTCTCCTTGTATTCTTATAAAAGTACTGCATTCTCTTTTGTTTAAATTCAATGCAATCCATTTTGCTGGGAGCTATTTTATGTAAAAATATCCGTGTTAGCAGTATATTGTGTAAACACGTAAAATTGAAAAGTAAATGGCATAATCACAAATTACTCGTATGTTATCCTGAGCGTAGCCAGACATGGCGAAATAATATAAAGTCAACGCAAAATAACATCAGCTAGACAATGAATATTAAAAGTCAACATTTTTCGGCATAATATGACAATAAAAATTATTTTATCAGTCCATTTCTAAGTATTCCATCCAGGGAAAAGCCTTGAGAAGATTTGAGAAGAAGCACATAATGCTCACACTCACCGCTCCGCCCTAACATTAGAAAGGATCGATCATTATCATTGTTTCTCATTGCTAATGCTAATGTTTCCCGTGACAATTCGATTGCATTTGAAGAAGACGCTAGACGCTGAATCCACCACATCATCCAGATCATGTATCATCCAAAAAGGTATATTCGACATTTAACAACTTCTTCTGTTAATACCGAGCACCGACCTTCATTTCATTTTTTCACTTATGGACATGATGATGAAAGTGATGAAACAACAAAGACTCACTCGGTACATCTCACTGTGCACTGAGGAAGCAGCCCCACATTTCACCTTCATCTTCTCTGACATTTTTCATTTCAAAGAGGTACTGTTCTGCGTGTATGCATGTAATTCAGTAGATAGAGATAGATATA
>JAQFYG010003285.1:0-12829 GCA_034694325.1 Entomobrya corticalis | reverse complement strand
TAAATTTAAATGTATATTATTCAACCTCAACGATGTCTTTCGGATCATAGGTTCATATGTTTACATATTTTATTTACTCTCTGAAAACTGCCTACTGTACGACTAATATGGGTGCAATACTACTGACAAGAAGCCTTTCTTTCGTTACTTCCTTCCTTTCTCTCAGGCTGTCATTTCGCAAACCAAAGCGAAAACTTGGAAAACTTAATTTTCTTGAATAAATACATAAGTCTATGGGTCATATAGAAATGCATTAGCTCCAGAAGGTACAATAAACTCTATTATAGCGGCAATTGGTGAAAGAGTGAAAATTTGTTAATTAACATGATGTAATCATTATGCTAATTTTAAAGTTAATTAATTAGAGAAAATAGAGCTTATGCAATAGTTTACATAATACATTGCTATGTGCTCGCTTTCCCAATATTATTTTACGGTTTGATAAGTGTAATCAAACTGATGGAATTGGATTTTCTTTTTATTAATTTCATTTAAGCATTAGTTATCCCCAAGGATTTCCATTACAATACCTAACTATCCATTTCAGTTATATGGCTTCATTTTCAATTCAAATTTCCCTTTGAATTCTCAGAAAATATTTCTTTCAAAAGTTGAAACGAGCCAAGTAAGCTAAAATATATTGAGTAAGAAAATCTAATGAGAAGGCATGTTTTTCACTGAAAGAAAGCATCAAATTCTACCGTTCAAACAAATACATCATCATCGTCGCAATATTGGCAGTTGATGTACTTGTTGGAGCGCATCTTTTCATTTTTAGCATTATTACTGCTGCGTTACTGCTTTTTCTAAAAAAACGCTTTTAGCAATTTTTACCGAAACAAACATTTTTTTATAACCAGTAGTAATTGATGGTTCTATCGGGCATATGAAAACGTGCAATAACAATACAGAAAATTACGGAATATGTAAGATTATGTGTTTAGAAATCTTAAAAAATGAGGAAAAACGTAGAGTCAGCTTAAAAAATCTAGTTTTTGAAAATGCCATAGGAAAAGCCCTTACGATACATTCCATGGTTGTATTTTTAAGATCCACAATATTATTTGGCTGCCTACATTTTATACAACATCAGATATATAGAAAGTATGAAATGTACATGGGTAATATAGGACAGCGTTTTAAGGTGCTTTTTTTGCTTTCTTCTTCCTTCCGCCCTTCTTGCCCTGTTCGATCTTTTACCACCTATCAGTTGGTTGTTGGTAGTTACTACTATGTAAACCTCCTTGACTAGTAGAGTATGGGTTATTGCTTTTTCCTCGGCGTGTTTCTTGACTTCTCCAAAATTTTTTTTTATGTTTAGGATTTTTTATTAATATATGTGGCTTAGCTTATAAGGAAGAAGCAGGAACAAGTTGCGGATAAACCAAGAAAAGTCATCATCATAAACTATATATATTATGGATCAGAGTGCGTTTTACTACTGTGTATATTTAAGCTATATAAACCTCTTAAGGTGCATGTACATAAAATGCATTTTAACCATATCCGTAGATTCGATCTGTATGCGGACAAATATTGCAGGTTTTACCTATCTTTCTCCACATCTCTCAAAAGATAGTGATTTGATATTGCTCTGCTTACTTTACTTATATGTAAGTAGCAGACCACTACTTGTTCTTCCTCGCCTTCTTTTTTCCCCATCCTGTTAACTTTGGCTTGGTTTTAGCTCCTTCAAGAAAAATATTTCTTGCAGAAAAGGAAGGATATGTTTTTACTAAAAGGAGAATTTGCACTGCTCCTCTTTTTTTTCTCCACATGGTTTTCATGAAAAATGCTGAAATGAGTGTTTGCACGACCCACCGACTGGTGAATTGGTAAATTAACGATGCTCCGCCTAAAGCCAAAGTTATTAGGAAGTGTGTGTATAGTTCTAGTAATATCCTGACTTTATGTTATTGATAATATCGTCTGTTTGTCTGTAGTTGTTGGGAATCAGAGTTAGTATTGTTACTATGAGAAAGAAGGCTATGAATAAATCTTTAAATGGTATATAGTTGATACCAATTCGTACATAATTTTATGTTGGCGAAGATTACATCCGCGCTTTCTGATACACCCGATGGGTGCGCTACCGGTCTATTCTCTTATCTTTTTTTTCTCATTTCGCCAATACTGACTGAGTAGCGTGTACCCTCTTTAAGGGAGATCCAAGTTCATTGTACTCATAAAAATAGTAAATCACACATAACATGTTGATGGCAATCGTCAATAAAATTAGGGTGGTGCTGTGTTTCTTTCATTGATGTTAGTTTCGTTAGATCAGTCATTCAAATTGTTCCTCTTCATCGGGAGGAGAATCGAAATGCTTTTATATAGAGAAAAAAAACCTAGCAAATGTATTATCTTCTTTCTTCGTGCAATTCAAATGCTAATGGTTATGTTGTTGTTGTTAAGAGTTTGATTAGGAATGACACATGTTGGTTTCATTGCTGATATCTCCCGTTGCTGAGGTGAGTCCTATTGAATTACGTAATCATAAATCACCCCCAAGAAGAAAAGGAGAGAATAACAAAACGTATATATTTGAAGCAAAAGGAATCCTGCCAAGTGCCAACAACAACGCCAAGTATCTAAAATGCTAATTTGAAATTCTTTCGTAAAATGCAAATGGCATAGCATAATCCAAGCCTAAAAAACATGCATAACTAAATGTTGCACTTGATGCAATTAACTATCATGTATAGTATCTATTTATCTACGCAAAAAATGTAACGACCACAAAAAGGAGTAAACTCTGCAGGAATGCCTTTGAATTAGTTAATTCAAACAAGAATCCATAAAAACATTTATTTATTAAGGCATTTTTGGGGATTGGAACTAAAGGCTAGACTGCCGCTGCTGCTTTCGCTGGCAATCTGATAATCAAAGAAGAAAGGAGCATTCAAAGAAAATATGTTGCTGCAATTGCATTGTTAATGCTTTTTATTATGCAGATACACCTCCTTGGAGGTAGAGACATAGACGAAAATAAAAAAGAGAGATTACGATTTACCGCAGCAATTGTTGGTCAACTTGATCCTCACGATGATGGGGTTGATGATAATGATGATAAGCATGTAATTTGATGCTGTCAGCGCCGCCAGTTTAAAAATAGAAACAATAATCGACAAGTATGTGCTTTTCATGAAATCAACTGCAGTCCAAGTTGAAACCCCTTCAGTTGTTGTGTTATAAGTACATGCCTAATGTGCAAGTCAACTACCAACAGAGTTATCAATGGAAAATACTTGCAGAGTGCATGTTGTTGTGAATTCGTGTATGAATGAAATAATGACTTGTGAATCGTAAAAAAGTAGGTACCATCATCACTGCATTGGCATCATCATCATCTTCCTCACTGGTACTGGTTCTCTGGTGAGCCTACTCACATTTGCACGGCACGGAGTACACGCACACGTCAAACCTCCTCTTGGTGGCTTGGCAAAAACATGGACTAACCTGTGGAGAGAGAAGAACTCTGATTTATCCTATTAAATATGCAATGTGGAGGATATATTGTGCCGAAGAAGAGTGTACGTGCAATAAGATTTGAAAATATTAAAAAATCTCCACAAAAACAATAGTCATTCAGAGAGGCATTTCTTGCGGCTTCTTCTACTGCTATTTAGAATTGTGATTATTGCTAAGTACTATGCAAACGTTCGTTAATACGGCGGGTGCATTTTTCATGGCTAGTAGTGTTACGATGACTACCACTTTGACAGCATAAAATTGCAATAAAAAGGATTGAATGAGCCATTGAAGATAATGAAGTTGGTGTAGATAACATCGAAAATAAGAAACAGCATGATTTTGAATATGTATGTACCTAAGTAAATGTAAAACTATCAAGACTTGATGATGACCATCATCGTCGCGTTTTAGTTAGACGGAGAGAAGACGATATCTACATGACATTTCATACATGCCATGCCTTTTCTTTTACTCTATCTTTACATCATTCACATAGAAACAACAAAAATTTGTATTTCATTTGCATGAGGAGAATTTTTTTATACAAAAAAGTGTGAATAAATCATCATGCAAAGTGACGCAATAATTAAATTATGAAACTGTTTAAGTGCAGCAACAGGATCGGTTCTAGCTTCCTATTGTCATTATTTTTGTTAGCTTTGGTGCAAGTACATTAGTCAAACAGCAGTGGAGAGATAAAAATCTCTTTATATACTTACCTGTAACAGTGGATGAGGCTGCGGCTGAGCAGGGCATCATCATCAGCAGCAGCGTTGTAATTTTAAAGGAACAACGGGTCGGGCAAAAGCAGGAAGGTCTGAATGATTTATCTAATTCAACAATGTACATTCAATATACGTAGGCATTACTAAATATATAATATGCAACTACTTCCACTCTACCGCTAAAACAACACAATTGTTGCGGCCGATGACATAAATCTATTGTTTTTTTGTGAATGAAAAGATGCTCAGCTCAGATATTGCCTTTTTGCAATTACTCATTTTATGAGGTCAGATTGCAATCATGCTGAAAATTATGTGTTGATTTTACTTGCAGTGCCTGTAAACACACGAGTGGTAGCATAATAAATAAAAATATTATACAAAGTTTTTATAATCCACATTTGCATAAAAAATGGTTATTCCGCGTTAAAAAGGATTGGATTGATTCATTAAAAATGCTAATTTAAAATATTTCATTTTGTTCTAATTAGAAGTAGGTAGAGCGGTTCTCATTGTAATTGCTAAAATTGAGGTTGTTCCTCTTTTTTTTGTAGCAATGCCAGATTTAAATATGTTTACGCTGATAAATTTCAATTTTCAGCTTCTCACTTTTTAAGATGAATTAGCACAACTTCACGCATGGAAATGTTCTTTGGTATATTTTACTGCGATAAATAAGGTGTGCTTTGCGAAGTATTTTGTTTGCAGCTGATACCAGCGGCACCACCAGATTTAACTACCGCTGAACATGATTCAACCTTGCCAAGTACAGAAGAGCAAGTTTCCTTTTTGGCAGTAACCTTAGAAGGAGTAAATCATTTTTATGAATGTTGAAAATATTCCTTTTCCTTTTGTTTAACAGTCACACAATCTTTCCCTCGTTTTTCTTTGAAGAACAAGAGGAAAAAGTGCCGAGAAAATCAGAAGAGTTGAATGAAAGAGTACTACTCAAGTTGGCAACAGATGTTTTTATGTTTTTATTATCCTGGAAAATCTCTGGAAACATTAAGTAGAAAGCTCTAGGAAGAGGAGGACAAGATGTGGATGAAGAGTAGGAGGAGGAAAATTTCCAGTTTAAAAAAAATAATGGCACAGGAATACAAATGCATACATATATTTTTCAACTTTACACATAGACATTTACACACTTTACGTCTATATTAGAAATACATATCATATCATCATCATAATTCAAAAATAATAAGTACTTTTTCTTAGATCTAGACCACCACCATCATCATACCAACCAGCACCATTCCAACACATGTCAATGCCCTGCAAAGTGCGTGTGAAGTGGAACATGTTGGAAATGCCACCACGTCACGTAAATGGTTGGGAAAGACATTTTTCGGTAACAATTGAACAAATAGCGACAGAACACACGCATGTAATCATTCTATTTTTAGGAATCCAAATGTTTTATCTACGTACACTATCGCCATACATTTCGTTTCCTTTATGGCCCATCTCCTTTAGAGTCCGGAAACACTATAAAGAGTCGTATAATTTGTAAGCATTTACCTACACATTTAGAAATTATATTTCAGTAAAGTGTCGTTCGTGAGAATTGGTGAGAACACGGCATCATGTGGCGGCCACCATAATCAAAATCTTCATAAGCGTCAATTTACAAGATGAGAAACGGCAATTAAATACACCTACAATAATTTCCATCTTTTTATGTTATCACCTAAAATTTTGACAATTTTTGAGGAACAAGACATTTTGACATGCGTGTGAACATAAATGAAAGCCTAAAATAAAAAAAAGAAATTTACAAATATCAATGGCAAATGAGCACGAGCAGTGATTTTTTCTTATGCATTAGCAGAATGTTATCATAATATAGTCATTCATTTCGAAAACAAAAAATTTAAAGTGTACGTATACTAATGAAATCCATTTCGAATGTTAATTATTTATTTATAAGTGAGAGTTCATCTTTTTTTAAGAATCAAAAGTAATTTCTTTACTTTCAACATCATCTTCTTTTCATGATAATGCCATAATGAGAGTCTAAGAATTTTTTGGGGAAATAAATGCATTCATAATGTTTTTAAAATGATGACTATAAAAGTTTTTTGAAGGAGGTTTTCCCTTTACACGTTTACTTGTATAATAAAAAACAAATCAGGAAGACATCAACATTGCTATCACTGCCATCACCTTTTAGTCATTCAAATGTTTTCTTAGAGTTCCTTTCCTATTAATTATTCTGGCGATAGTGATGATGAGCTCTACGAAGATCAGTGCGCAATACGTATTTAATCAGGTATCACGAGGGCATAATATTACTACATCTCAACGAAAAAAATGAGCTTTTCTAAAAACTACGTGAAGCCTCACATCATAAAAACGCGTAGCTTTTTAGTAAAAAAAGTTAAATGCAGAACATGCGTGACAAGTGCATGTGTATCCTTTTGAAGGTTTCGTGCAATAAAGTATTACCTTATCAACAATAACAAGAGAGAACATGGCAGTTTCAAAGGCCTCGCTAATATATTGAATAATATACAGCTTAACAACATCGTCGTTGAAATGTGCAAGAAAAACGCACAAACTCACGGACACAAACTTACACACAAAATCTAAGCGAACTCTCCGAAATATCAAAAGACCATAGACCACAGTTTCGCCCTCTTCTTGGCTAGCATATCTAGCATAAATATTACTGTAAAGGAGGTAGAGACAAAAAGTGAGTAAATACCTATTATATTACATATTGCACGTCCAACAATCTGCTCAGTGCTCAGCACTTTGACGATAATAACAATAATAGTGCGTGTGTGACGTGATGTATGAATTTGATATGTAATGATGACCTCAAGTTCAGTTTAGTTTGTTAGATTAGCGAGATTACCAACCTCAACCAAATCAGCATTCTCCTGCATCCCACCTACCTTTTCCTCTACCTTCCTAATAATATAGGTACATGCACAAAAATATCGATGCTCGTAAAGGAGTAATGTAATCATAATCTTACAGGGTTTGACTCTTGTCCTGTGGTCATTTCCCTCTAGATTGTCATTATTTACAGTACCACCAACAAAACATAAACGATTCAAACAACGACAACTGTAATTGTATTTTCAGAGTGCAAATAGCATAAAAATATGGTTTCTAAAAATGGAAGGAAACTGTTAGAAAACCAATGTGGACAAGTACATGATACGTAAACTCGTAATGCGTGCAAACAAGCAAACCATGCCTAAAATTAAATGAATGTGACGACTGGTTATGTATGCATAAAAATTGTGTTTCAATAGAAACGTTACCTTGGTAACTCAACTGTGTTTAAAAGAAACTGAAGCCTTTATTCTCAATGAAGATTGGAGCTTTTAATTACTGAAAGCAAAAGGTGAACCTGCAGCCGGTTTTTAAGAAAAATCCCTGTGTAGCTGTAGCCGTCCGTTCACTTTTCTCTGTGCCTTCAAGTCTGAACGAAATGAAGACGATGATTCTATTGAAACTGACAATGTTACAACAAGTGTAATTTGTACCCACTTGTTTATTACAGCAGGAGCCATGAAAAAACGTCAAAAAGGATGATGTTACATGTAACATACTTGACTTGGCACTACTTAGTTACGAATGTTCATCTTCAACAACTTATTTTACTTGCTGGTAAAATAATGACGCTTTTGTTGGGATCGCTATGTAATGCGCAGTAATAATCGCAGCAGATACAGACGTGAAAACAAAAGGGCAAGACAATTCGCTGCCATCACTCTCATCGACCGTGAAATAATTAAATTCACTTTCATTCCTTTAAAAAGAGTTGAGGATGAATGAATGAATGAGTGATTACACATATTATGATGTACTATTTGAAGAGTTCAAATGTAGAGATGTTTGTGGATAGTCTTCAGGGAGAATGTCTTTAAGTAAAACGTTAAAAATACACTCTTTGTGAGGCTGATGAGGAGGAGGTGCCAGCACCAATGATGAGGTCGCTTCTCCACGACGAGTGAAAGAAAGGAAAAAGACAGGCTGAAAGGAAGGTTTTGGCAAATTAAAGTGTCCGTTTTATAATCTACATCATAAAGACACTATAGTTACATGAAAATAATAATAGTATACAACAAAATTGATGTAAGTTGCGGTTACAACTACATCAAACCATAACAACAACTAATACAGGAACAGTAGAGTAATGATACCCTATTGTCAAGAAAATTGTAACCCTTTTTCTCAAAGAGATCAATAAAAATCAATATCAATTTTCCTCATTATTGTATATCAAATATGAAAAAATAAGCAAACTCATGCAAAATATCAAACTCAGACAAACAATGTAATGCTATGAAGAAGTTAACGCTACTAACTTAATAATAGCAACTTCGACATTACTTTTTCTTTTCTGTACATGATAACTTTTAAATTAGTTGAAAAGAGACTATGAAATAAAAGCAGAAGATGACGAAGATGTGAGATGATGATAATAATGTTGATGAAGATGACTTGCCGTCACAAAAGGCACTGCCCTTTTGAAAGTTGCAATTTAAAGTTAAATAGTTGTCGACTTATCCTCATCATCATCATCGTCTATTTATGAGTGTATGTGTGAATATAAATGAGTATTATTCAGTCATCTCTCTACCTACATGTATATCTACAAAATGATGGTTACGTGGGTCCTCCTCAGTCAGTTTTCAATAGCTTGGCATTCAAAAAAAAAGTCATAGAAAAGGAAACAGAGAATCATTGTGACTGAGACTGAAACGGGAAGGATGAATAAAAATGATATTAAGCACGTAGTAGTCTTACGAAACTATAGTGCAGTTTGCTCCTTAGTATAATAATGAAGTCTTTTTCGATAGAAAAAGTAAGAGTACAATTTAAATCTCATGTTGTGCTCAAGTGTTCTGTTCATGTACTCTCCACCACCACCAGTGCAAAGTATATGAGCAGCAGCAGCAGCATCAATAGAACAACAAAACGTGTGTCTTCATTAAGATTCATACAAAGAGTCTTTAACAGTTTCGTTAATTGAATCGTCAGCCATCAATTCTCACAAGATTTTTTCATTCCTCTTTTGCATCTGTCTCGTCCGGAACGTTTAATAAAAACATTAACCCATACGCATTCTGTATTTTTAAAAACACATCTAATCATCACTATCATCATGTCTGTCTTCTAGAAGCATGCATACAACATACAAGATTTCACTTCATCATACAGATATTATTCATATGCACATATATATGTGGTTATTATTTTTTTGTAAATCACATTTAAACAACAGCGTCATCATCATCATCATCTTTGTGTGGTTGCAATCAACATGTGCAGAAAATTATATTTCAGGCAAGTTATAAAAAAAAGTTTCACTATGCTTCCCCGCACGAAGAGGAAAATATAATTGCGAGCTGTGTGTGAATAATGTCGAGCATTTAATCAACTCGAAGAAGAAGAGACCTCCAGGGAGTCTCGACGAGCTGGATGACTGCTCCCATACATAATATTTCCCAAGACACACATTAAATATCTAAGCATGTCTTCTGGCTTTTCTTTCATACACATATTGCAACTAGACACACACATGACTTGTATGAAAGTTTGGAAGAAAATATAAGACCATTTTGCTCAAAATTTTGGTATGGTTCCTTATAAAAGCTTGCCTCCTTGCTTGCGTGCCTTTTGTATGTTTGCTGTAAGAAGACCGAGTTTGTTTAGCATTTCCCATTCTGCATTTAAGTATTATTTTGTCAGTCACCTCTTCAAGAGAAGATTTTCTCCCACTTCTTACTTTGTAAATACGTATCATGTACTTTACTTATATTCTCAAGAATCAGACAGTTTACTGGTTGGAAAATTGCCACAGTGCTACATATTGTAACTCGTATTTTTCTATCAGAGGAAAACAGCTCACTTAATTGTTGAACAAATTTAAATATTTCAACAAAATAGAAAAACAAAGATTACGATGCAAAGTATTTTTCAAAATTTACCGTCGTGCCCGATGTATATAACTTTGAAGTCTCAAACATATTTTACCAATGTTCCATAATGTAAATTGCCCGAAAACCTATTATTATTTTGGTTTCTCCTATCAGTACTTGGACGGAATACATATTATAAGCAACAATAATACACTTTGTATTGTATGAATAAAATGTATACATATTTGGATTAAAGTCTCAAGTGAATTATGTATGCTTGCCAATTCAAAATTAAACAGAGTGTGTTTGAGCATCTCCCACTACCCCCTCCTTCCACAACACATGCTCGGCTTTGAGCTTGCCATCATGTTGTTGGATAATAAATGCATGCGGGTGTCATGGCAAGTGTCATCTTGGAAGAGTTTCGAGGATCATGTCATTTGACCCTGAATGAATGAATGAATCTCAATGTACACGTATGTTCTCGTGAACACAGTACTGCATGCACATATGGCTTGAAGCTATAGCCTGTCTGGAACGTTTGATGTGTTTAGAAATGTGCACATTTTCTACATATCTTTGTCTCTCATGCATACCAAAAGACACGCATTACACTCAATTCTACTACATGTGCTCTTCTCAACCAAATAAATTTCCATAAGCTTTTATCAGTAAGTTCAATTGGTTTGATGGTGGTGAAGAGAGGCATGGAAAAGAGGATATTTTCATCATATCATTCATCACACATGAAGTATTATGATTAAATGTGTAGAGAAATTCCCTTGAGTGCTCACAGAAATAGCCAATATAAGATGTATTGGTTTCATCGAATGTAATAATACCGATTCTCAGGAGGCCTTATTTTAATGCTCATTTATGCATGTACACACTATCTGATATGAAGTTAAAGCAAACAATGTCGTTCCCTTTGTATGTGTACATTTGCATAACTATCAACTATAATGTATCATAGTTCTGCTGCCTTGCAACTAGTAGCAAAAAGTATTAATAATTAATTCAACTTCAGAAAATACGCATGTACATAGGTAAGCAACATATCTCTAAAAGCTTACACCAACGATACGAACATGGAATGCACAAACTTTGTGCCTTGTCTCCGGGAATAATTTCCCCAAATTGATTGGATTTTCGAGAAGTTCTGTGGAAACAGAGTGAACGACAGAGATAAAAAATTGTTTACAGAACTTGAGCGCTTGAAAAGCCTGAAAACGTACTAAAGGTAGAATCTTGATTCTTGTGCAGTTTTACCAAGAGGCTTCTTTTCTATGCATACCAATTAGATTCTTTTCTATCCTTCTTTTTTCTCTTGTGTTGTTTGTTATCATCCTTGAAAATCATGCCATCATATCATTCTGATGATAGTGATGATGATGAGGGTAATAATAATAGTATCTTGACGGGATCTTCAGTTTGAGCGACAGTCTTGGAAACCTACCCTAATTTTACAATTGCACCGTCGCAAATGAAGATGGACATTCGTGACATGATATGCTGCTCCACCATAAAAAAGTAACTCGCTCAAATGAATAGATCTACATCATCCAATAAACTCACTTGAGCGGAGAGAGAGAAATACTGATGCGGAGGGAGGAGATGAGGAAAGAACTAGATTTTTTTTCATGAGATTATTTTATATATTTCTTTCATTTAATATGAGATTTTGGTCCTAGGTAAATAAGAAGATTCTGTTAACTTGACAATTTTCCTCTTCAGCTTCTTCTTCACGCTCTGAACATGCCCACACACACATTTTATCGTTGAGAAAGAAATATATGTCATATGTATGTGTCGAGTGACACGTATTTATTATTGTATTTCTCTTCAAAGACTTGAAAGTTCATCATCAGCAGCATGTTGAAGTTGTTACTCTAACACACCCTACGCATCTTAGTTGGAAGAATATAGAAAGATCTTCTTCTCAAATCGCTGACGAATCTTTTCACAAAATAAATAAAAGTCTTGAATGAAATAATTGCTATATTCTTTATTCCTCTTCCATTAGGGCTAATCACACCTTATTTTACTTTTTTATAAATGACTCGATTTCAGAATTTCAAAATAATAACAATGATTTTTTTTCATTTGTAATGATGATGTCTCTTTGACAATCCCTAAAGCGCATACACAGAACATTAACAAGTTTTAGTAACTTTTTGCATGATAATATTATGAAAAGTATAGATTGGGTAAACGTATACATATTTGATATTGTATATGCATTGCATTATAAAGATCATCATCACCGCTCCCTGTGCCCACGCAAAAGTAGTAAAAGCTAACACAATCGTATTTTATGCTTTTTACAGGCAACTTACTTAATTCCATTTTTTTACTGTCGTCGTTGTCATCATCATCATCTTCAAGAACAGCTTCGGTGAACTGGATGCTGGATGAAAAGAAGTACATGACGACAAACGAGCCCATCATCATCATATAACAAGAAATGAATCCTTTTCATAAAAATAGTAACGTTGGAGAAATTGGCGGAGGGTATGGCTCTGATATTATTACATATTACTATATATTTTGATCTTTTATTTTACTGCCGCTTGCTACCTTTTTTAAGCATTCCATCTAGTTAAGTATATGTATAGATATATCACGCTCTAATCCTACTCAGGATTCTCATGGCATCCGCCATCAGCGTTTGTAGTATATGTGTGAATAAAGGTAGACGATGTTCACAGTTCTGTGGTTATGTTACGACTGACTGATTTATTATTACAT
>JAQFYG010003284.1:0-12833 GCA_034694325.1 Entomobrya corticalis | reverse complement strand
TCAATAATATTTCATAATTACAAAACATGACATGGAAATCGAACCTCAATCTCAATATATGATACAATATGCAGCGTTATGCAGCGTAGTTAGGCTTATGAGGTTGCATTTTTAAATTGTCAATGCTTGAGGTTTCTTGGTTCATGTTTGTAGATAAAGATAATGTTGTTTATCTATTTTCTGAAGACACTCCTTCCTACGGACCAATGAGAAGAGAGAAAATGATCTCAGCCCAGAAGGAGGGCAAAGTTCACTTTTGAGCTTTGCTGATAAACGTTGATAACACGTAAAAGTATTAGGTTTTATAACAAAAAGCGATTAGTTGACTCAAAGGATGAGTAAGAATGAAAAACAACATTTTTTCCTATTTTGTGACCATTCAAATGTGTAATAGACTTCTCTCTCACCGTTAGAACCATGTAAATACGCATGTGATTTGTTCTGGAGATAACTTCTGCGCTGTAATATTATTATGCATGATGAGTAACATTTCTTGTAGTAGACAATTGATTGATATTCTCAGTAATTTCATGGCATGAAAAAAGCGTTACTGTGTCGAGTTTGGAAATAATTATACTTTGAATGCAAACAGTAGACCGTAACCCAATCCCACACTAAATGTCTGTTATTCAGGTAAATTAACCGTGCCACTTTTATATGAGATTTCAGAAATAAAAAAAGTTAGTCAAACCAACCTCAAATTCGTCATTGACACTTGTAGCTACCGAGCTGCGTTGTGAGGGGCCAGGTGAAGAGGCCGCGGCAGGATCTAGTACCGAAACAGGACTAACTGGAGCAGGTACAGGGTTTGTACTGTAGTTTGGAGGTGCGGAGCTCACTGTACCATCAGTTATCAGATGCTGCAAGCGATTATGTTTGACTGGTGGTCGGAGTGAGGCAATTCCTGTTGTCGTCCCTCCAAGCGATGATGTTGCACCCTGAACATCCGGTAAAGAGTTGGTGATTCCAGCACAATACTGCTTTATGTTGAATTTCCTTTTTTGTTCCACATGGAAAGGTGTTGGATTTTCCAGAGCGGATGTCACCTTGCATATTGGAAAAATAAGTAAATAAAGAAAGTATGAAAAACTATTTCCGATATTTTTATCTCTTCGCCATCTTGCAATAGCCTCTAATACGAAAAAGTATGATTATCTAGCAAAATACTATATGCGTACCTGGAGAACCTGTGATGGGACGACAACATTTACTGCTGGTGGGAGTGAAACAGGAACTGCTTTGGATTCTCGAATTGCCCTTTGTTGCTGTTGCAATTCTCTTTCACGTTTATCTTCTTCCTGTGCCTTTAAACGATCCATGTCCATTTTCGTATTTGTACGAAGACGCACATGTCTCGTAGGCGTTGTCGCCATTTTGACACTAATGAAATGAAAAAATATAAATGCTTCATGAATGAATGTTGCCTAAAATACTTTCTTTTTAATGCACACGATTTGTTTTAAAAAGATTATCTGCAACGTAAAGCACAATAGTAGTCTACATCTAATATATGCTAGAGAGATATAATGAGCTGAAATAACATGTTCTTCTAATACCATTATTCTTACGCTTTCCATGTTTTAGTTTTCAAGAAACTAAAACATAAAAACACAATTAAGTTGAAACTTAAAATGTCATTTTGACATACTCTATTTCTTTGAATAAAGTGATTATTTTGAAACGATTTTGCGTCAATTTTATGCATTCAAAACTATCATTGTCATGTTAGTAGTCAATGGAATCAAAAACAGTGATGACGATAAATACTTATGATGATCGTGAAGTGAATCTTTTCACCTTAAAAATCCTTTTCAAATGTTATCTAGATTCGGTATTATTCGATCAGAAAGATGAATGCATAAACTACATATATCAGTAAAACTTCATCAATCAACGCATCAACGTGCATCATGTTTTATTGCGTAATGTTGGACATAAATTTACAATCAAATTGCAGTGAAGTGAGTTAATTGGACAGTGTGGCATACCAAGTTGAAGGTTATGCACAGAATTGATTTAAACTATGATCATTTCTCGTCATTGTATTAAGTAAGTTCATGTTCGGGCATCAAAACACCAAGCACAGAGACATGTTTAGACAATCCATGAAAGTCACATTATAAATTCAGCATCAATAGATGAAAAGCAAAATCGCTCGACGAAGATCGGTACATGCATAAAACAATAAACGGTAAGCTTAATACTTATGTAGGTTTGTCATGAATAAATAATATTATATTTATGTATTAACATTTAAATGACTGAAATAACTGCCTAAATATATTCTGGTTGGAGCATAATAGAATTATATTGTAGTTTATTAGCTGGACATACTCATTATCGTAAAGTTAAATTTAACTTTGTTTTTGCCAACTAAATACAGACCGAGAATTCAGACATAAAGCAGAGATGATGAAAACAAGTGTATATGTAACTACATAATATGCAAGTACGCTGAATTCTGAATGTCTCCAGTCGAACATAATTCTTATCTACCTAAACCCCAAACATATTTATAGTTTAACTTTAGTTGTCGAGCACCACCAGAGAGAGTTAAATACTTTGAACGCTGCTACCAGTGCTACCAAAGTGAATTCGATTAAAAAGTATTAAGTAGAAAATTTTATGTTTTGTTATATGCGTGCACAGTAAAAATATAAATTACCACCTTGTTAAACGATTACCCTGCTACTTGTCTCACAGCGATAAACTTACACCTGAGAATATTACCTGGAGACGTAGTCTTCATCACGTTTCAACGGAAGGATAAAATTCATGCATTGTAGTAACGATGAGAGGATTGAGGGTATTAAGGTATGCATAATGCATATTAATATTAGTAGATATAATATGCAACATTTTAAATTTTTTTAGCTTGTTTGTTCCCTCGTATTTTCAGTGTTTTTTACTTAGCTTATCTTCAAAATGTTGAACACTAACATCCTACTGACATGTGACTATGTGACAACTGAAGAGGCACATGCATTTCAGTTTACTTTTTGGAGCGATGAATTGACACGACATGATAAATTTTACAAACTTTTGCTGTATAACTATTCTACTACATATTTATATGACGCAACAACATTATATGCACAATTAAATTTTGTATATAGGTATGTATTTTATAAACAGTGCAACACTGAATTGAAGATAAACACATATTTACATAATAGTTTATCATCGATTAAAAGTGCTATACTTGGTTGGATAAACAATTTTGACTTCCATTTAGAAAACAACTCACAGTATGATGATGTATGTACTGACTGTCTACACATGAAAAACAAGATTTTTTCGGTTAAGTGTTTGTTACGCTTACCTACGCACAAGTACTATAAAAGTCTGAGAAAAAAACTGTATACTTTTCGTCTTTGCAACTGCAACGATATGGAAATGATTTTCCCTTTCTTTTGCACAAGGTATCAAAGAAATCCTGCTCATTAAATTACACAATACAATGCAGGTGAAAAGGAAATCGACTCTGATTAACAGCTTGTGCATGCAAATGAAGCCTAACCGTACAATCGAACATGCGTCTCACACTGCCCCAACATATGCAGAGATTAGTGCATGGATTCATTATCAGGGAAAAGAAACCTATTGAATACTAGTTGAATATTTGTCTTTATTAATTGCTAAATCGAAAGTTATGTCAAATAGAAAAATTCGGTAAAACAAATTCTCAGTTAGATCGAAAATGCCAAAATTCGTTTAAACATACTAGTCAGGCGATGATTCTGTGGGTCCAGTCGTAGATACGGTAGCGTAGGATGGCAAAGGAGAATGGCGGGATGAGCCCGAATGATTTGCTAAGCTATTAGCAGCGTTGTTGCTTTCATTTTCAAGAAGAGAAGCCGAAAACGTCAATGTTAGGGAACCATTGGAACTTGTAGCGAAAGTACTAGGAGCTTGTGTTAGGTTTCCGGTAGAAAAGTGTCCATTGGCATTGCTGACCATTGATTCTGACCCTGTTGTACCTTGTCCATTACTACTATTGCCACCATTATTACTGGATTGGGAACAATGAATATTTTGGGGGTGGTTTAAAAATTGATGATCATCGCCGTTTGGAGTAGTTATACTGGAGTGCTGTCCGTTATTTAAAAGATTATGGTGATTATTAGAAGATGCTATTGTGGATACACTTGACATTGACAGTGGCATTGGGAGGCTACGAGTGTCATTTCCTTCGTCATTCTGAATTGGAATACTTGTACTGGCACAATCATTGTATGTAAATTGTTGCCAAGATGGCATCGTGCCAACGGAACAGATTCCCTGGTGGAGTTGTTGAAGATTGAACGCAGCTGAGACTCCATCGTTTGGAACAAATGGATGAAAACCATGATTTTCCGCAGCACTTGAAGTGCTGATATTAGTCGATGAATTTGTACTAAACTGCATTTTATTATTACCGCTGCTGCTATTAGTATTGACTACATTGTTAGTGTTACCAATATTGTTACTGCTAATATTCACTGGTCGATCAGTCCAGCTCATGGCTTGCATATTGTAGTCAATATCATTTGAAGGGAACATCAGTGGATTGCTACTATTAGTACTAGTAGAAGTATTTAGCTGACGTTGTTGGAGATGCATTTGTTGCTGTTCATTTTGATGATAATGGCCATTATTAGCTGCGCTGTTGCCGCTGCCGTTCACCACGGAAAATTGATAGTGATGATTTTGACATGGATTTTCAAACGTATGGTTAAAAGGAGACACATTACGGGATGGATTCTTGTATTCGGCAGCTGAACCGCCAAATACGGCGGAGAAAGTGTCGATACACGCCTCCATATTCTTCTATCCAATATTTCGCACAAGTAAACAGAGAAAAACCACCATGAATGCACAAATGCACACACACAGTTGCGCTTCCTACCGAGTATGTCTTTTCCTTCCGTCCACCAACACTCACAGAAAGTTTGTGCACAAAAGCCGATGACGGCGTGACGTAGGCACCCGAGAGTTTTACTTTCGACCTTTGCTCAACCAGAACTGCCAACTAACGTCACCATCATCACCACCAATACCAAACACAAAAGAAACGAAAATCTCTAAGACAGTTGTTCTGATTCTACTCCTTGCTATTATTGGTGAGGAGCTGTGAAAATGTATTTTTAAAATGAAACAAACTTTCTTAAATAATAGAATGAGCTTTTTTTGCACATAACACTTGCCCTTATTCTATCTACTATACTATTTGACGTTATCGTTATCTATTGTTGAAGTGGGCACAGTTTCATTAAATATTATTGGCATGTAGTTTAAAATTAATAAGATTAAATATTACAGTAACATTACAGCTTGTGGTAACACAAACCATGAAAACGAAAATGCAACACGTTGTACACGTTGTTGCATGTTTAAGATAATTACACAATGGCCATTAATTCCCTTCGTATCGTTACAGGGCAGCATGGAGAGAGAATATCTGATTATTATCTGTCCACGCTTTTGACGGGTACACCAATTAGTAGACAAATGCCGAAATCATATACCAGAAACAATATCATTTACTGCTAGAATTGCACAGTCACTTTGTACTTAGGTACGTCATACGTAGTAATTCCAAAAAACCTGGTGTGAAGACGCAGAACTCTACTTGAGCTGACTGTTGGAGATGAACTCTAAAGAAGAACTGATGGTCTATTCCATGCCACAAGTTGGTTAATTGAAATACATGCTGTAGGATTCATGTTGCATATGAAGTCGTGAAGTACTATGCTTCTTTCCAATCGAACACGTAATGTTATATTCAGTTGCGACTTGAGACCGCAACTATGCATTTAAAATCTTTTTCATATTATATCTCACACAATCCGTTTCGACTTAATATAGCCAAGCATTGAAAGGCAATGGGACAGCACATTTTGCTTCTCTTTTTAATCTTGTCTTTTTAATTCCCTTGATCTTTTCTTCCCATTTCAACAAAAACAGGCTTGCTTTAACGAATACTGCTTTGTATTTGGGTAAAAAATAGTTCCAAATATTAGTCATAGTCTCAACTCTCAACTACTGAATCTTTATTTACACCGGTGCTGTTCATGACAAGAGGAGTAAAGTCAAGGAAGTGACTGCAATTTAGCAATTATTTTGTTTTGTAGTAAGTGATATGCAGGAAGGGACTGCTCTAATTTGTGAGGGCAGGAAGCTTTTTGACATTTGGTGAAAGGTGAGAAAATAAAGGAAGAAGATTGCAAACAGGAAAAGTAAAAGCACATAATATTTTGTGGAGGTGTGTATTTCGAAGTATCTTGAACGGAAAAGAATTAAAACTTTACGTTGGCAGATAGATTGTAGCATTGCTCTGGGGAAAAAATCTTCGATAATTGGTAATTCGATACGATACAGGAAAACCTGTTCGTGTTATCAATTTGTAGATTATTTAAATAAATTGGAAAGGCCACATTGAAAAATCATGAACCAAAAATGTTGAATGCCTTTCTTTCAATGCATCTGTACCAATTGGTACACTATATCTAGGCGTATATAATTATTGAGAATGAGAAATATAAGAACGAGTTTCCTTTCGTTCAATATTAATACTGGATGTTTTCAGCGTCCTTTATGATCACATAATATGGAAAAGATGCGTGTGAGGTGTGATATGACAAGTAATAAAAAATATTTTACAAGATTTTCAAGCAATCAAAAGAATCATCAAAATACATGTTTCCTGAATAAAGTAAACTTGCTAAAACATTTGACTGACAAGCATTGTGAGTACGATATGATTTGCATGCATGCCACAATCTGGAAAGCTAAATTGAATATATAGCCCAGTGGGTAATTTCTTGCTTGCTTTTCTAATAATAGCTACCTGCTTTCATTATGGCATAAGCGTTTTTTAATTTTCCCGAATTATTTAATGCCATTTATTATACTTTCTAAGAATGCATGGTGAATGGTGGAACCGAATAGAGTCTGTCCGTCTGTCGTCCAGTCTGTGAAGACGGTAACTCGAGAACGCTTCATATTGACCATTTTCGAAATTTGGTATGTGTAGCTTATATGATTATGGCTAATACTAATTGTTTTTAAGACGCCTATTGATTTTCAGCAAAACCGGTTAACGTCCATGGGGTCAGTGGGCAAAAGCTCAAAATTTTTTGGCAGAACAATAACAACATATAGCATATTAGCATATTTGAACGAAAATGAAAATAGAAGAAAATTTTTGACGTAACCCATATCGCCCATATTGTTTGACGTCAGTTAGTAATAAGGGGTAGGGAAAATGATTTTGGGTTAAAATGGTAAGAGGCAGGGGTCGCTGGTTATATTTTATAATAAATATTAACTTCCTCCATAACACTTAATAGCATAAGTTTTACCTCATGTATTTTAACGCGCATTTGTTTTTATGAAATGAAACAGCCTAAAGCAAAAAAAATATACAAGTAGATAAAACCGGATGTAAGATTTGTTTGCCGTTACATCCATATCCTTGTCTAATACTTTGATTTCTTTTATGAAGAAGGAAATTAAATTTACACTTGAAGTTTTACCGTTCATTTTACTTTTGCTCAAATTACTAATTGATTCTCTAAGAATCAAAGAATCAGACATTTCATAGTAGATTTAGAAGATTCATTCTCCATTTTTGAAATTTCGAACACAAATAATGTTCCTTTAATCTTAAAAGGCCTTTCATAGCAGTACTGTTCCAATATTCAACGTAACGTTTAAGCAGTTAATGGCTGTTTATATTTGCTCGATATTTGAAGTGTACTTTAAAGTTCTATACTGTTATCTAGCTGAAATGGTGCCGATTTCTCCACAAGTGACGGACAAGAGACAAATGGAAACATCAACCAACACATGAGAGTGAAATGATTCTTTTCCGCTGAGAAAATATTAAGTGCCGTATTAATGGAATCGCACTTGATGAAGCCGTTGCATTGTGGAATGGACAAAGGACTCAAGTAATAAAAAAGGTGTCGAAATATGTGCACACATTTGTTTTAAACCAGTGATTGTAAAGGTTTCTGGATCAGAACAATAAAGGTAATCTGGACTTTTGGAAGTCTATCATGAAAAGCTGTCTTCCCCTGATGTTTTAAAATTGATAAATTTTTCTAAAATCGTTTGTGGGAAAATGAAACAATTTCAGAAATGCATTATTCATAATAAAATATTATTCTGCTCGGATATTCGTCTTTTAACCGGTTCAATTTTGGCATAAAGCCCTTAAAAGACCAAACTCACATTTTCATTAGATATTTACAAAGCTTTTCAGTCGCCAGTTACAACCCGAACTTGTTTTTGGGTGCAATGTACATATGTAAATTATAATATGTACGTACCTAATGTGAAATGTATGCATGCAGTTAGCTTAAATACAGAAAGTCAAAATTATAATTGCACTAAAGAAAAGAAATATTTATGCTGTTCCAAAATATAATTTCCTTTGAATACCTGCCAAACTATGTGAAGCTCAAGGCTTTTTCTTATAAACACCTAGTACATTACTAGTTTACTACTACTAGTATTAGTATTATACCAGTAAAATTTGGAAGCCACCAATTTTAGCTTTCGTAAAGTAATACACTAGCAGCAGATATGATCTTTTATGATTTAAGCATCCACAACACAAAGACGAAATTATATATAGTTAAATACATGGGTTATAATTTGAAATGCCATGCAATATACATGTACTTACTCAGAATTTGCAATGATATGAGACACTTTCAGTAGCTGATAAGTGGTGCAAAATTTTCAGATGGAACCGACCATGAATCGTAAACAAGTCATTCATTGTACATGGTATAAGGTGTAGTATGTCGTAGTACTGGATATTGTTTAGTGTCAGTGAGGTACTGATTTCAATAACAAAAAAATGCAGTCGGCACTGGCAAAAACAACATATAAATATTTTAATGCAAATGTTGTGCACGGTGCACATGAAACCAAACTTATTTTGGAATGATTTATCGACTATTCAAAGATCTGTTTACCCTAAATGCTTTAACAGGTAGGAGTTAGTCTTAGCAATTAACATTAAGTCTTTCCGTAATCGGTGCGTCCGATATCTCGAAAAGTAACCATTTTAGCTCAGCTAAAAAACAAGCTACAAACACTTATCATTTTGAAGACACTTGAATATTGAACAAACACTATTAGCAAAATTCATGCCAATCAAATTTATAATTAGCAATTCTGTGTTTGTAGTTTACATTTAATAAATATCTGTCTGTAACAGACAAAGATGATTTCGAAAATGAGATTTCGATCTATTTTAAGAATTTAACATAGACAAACCACAACCGCAAAAACAAAGTCAACTGTTGCGAAAAATAAAAATGTATTTTCTCTCTGGAAAGTGTTCAAGTCTGTGCACATTGGTTTCGGCGCCTGCCAACCTAGCCAGTGCTACTGGCCGGCAAGTATTGTTATTTCAAACTCAATATATTTTGAACACGAATAGGATCGCAAGCAATATTTACCCCATCACTAATTACCGTAAAATTTTGCAAAAGCATTGAAAACGAGCAAACGACTATAGATTAGGTATATTATATGGAATAGAGTGACTATAGTTAATAAATAACTACAAAAAAATTGGCAGATAAGGTCTCATACCTTTCTTCTCCCCATGGGTTATGTGGTTCATTGGTGAAACTTGGTATAACACCAGTAAAATGTTTAATTTCTTGACTATTGGTTACTGATGAAGTGGAAATTGCATCTTTGACGCTAAAGGAAGAATTTGATGACTGTGTCGACGTTGTTGGGGTGGGCGATAACACTATTCCCGTTATTAATGCTGGGTCAAGCATTGTTTCAGGCTGAGAATAGCGCATGCCAGCATTTTCATTCCAGAGCAAACATTCTTCATCATCACCATTAACATATTTTAATAAATCAAAACTAAAATCCACTCCAGACTCTGTCTCCTGATCCATCATTGCATTCTTTAAAGAAATTATAAGAAACCATTGATTAGGTATTTTAAACAGAGGCCAAATTGTTCAGCCAATGATTACTACCCTTACCATTATATCGTCATTGCCTGAAGCCATGCTGGATGCTGATGAAATTGTGTATTAAAATAAAATAAACAGGTACAAGGTACAATGCTTTCCGAGCAGGGCGGTTTTGTAACTTTGTAATTCAATCCCAAAATAACTAATGAACGAATATTTATTACATTAATTACAACGTAGTACGAAATAGTTCAAAAGATTGCTTTTGCCGCTACATGCTACATACATTTCAAACTCTAAAACGGTAAACAAACAGTTACGGACTGGACTAGGACTGATATTACAATCTAAAAAGAAATTAACAGAATATCAAAATTAACTATTAGTTTTATATGCCTGATATAAGTCAGTATTAGCAATAATGATAACGACAAATTTAAAATACCTTTGTGTGACTTGTTCCAAAAGTTTCCACCAAAGTTTATCAGCCTCAATCAATTCCGTTTCCGTTTAGATTTGGTTTGATGTATTCAGGTACAATAAACAAATGAAGCTTAATGCTTCATTTTAAACAATTACTCGTCCCCGTTCGCTTCATTTGCTGCCCAAGCGCTGCCCATTTCTATACGGAATTTGCCTGTAAAAGAAATAATAGTTTCCAACGACTTATTTTTAAACAGCCTTTACCCCTTTTGACTTTATAGGCTCGTATGAGGTAGCAACAATTAACGATTTTAGTCAATAATTTACATCGGGTTAGCAAGAATAACAAAATGTTAATGCAACTTGTCACAAATGTAATGAAAAAGAATTTGGTCGCTGTACAATTTTACTGTCCTTTCCGGCCTATCTATTAAAGTGTGCACACTGCACACATATTCTCAATTCAACACTCAAAAACAAAGTAGATAGGCATACTATCAATCAACTATGACCTGTTATCTTAAATGTTGTTATGCCATGAGTATATACACAATGCTTCTTTATTAATAATTTTAACAAAACATAATATATCACTGACAATTGAGGAGCCAATCACGTGATGCTTACAATAACCAACATTGATAAAACACTTTTCTTAATCATAGTTAACTGACGGTAGATGGTATATCCATTCAAAGTCCGAAAATATTTATTGTTATGGAATTGTGTAGTGAAAGTGACATGTTTTGTATTTAAACAAACATTTAATAATTAAACGTAAACATAAAAATCCATAGGTTTATGCAAAACGAAGAGAACTCATCCACTCTCCAACATTTACTCAGCGTCATTCTGACTTTTTAAACTTTTTAATAGGGGGAAAGTAAACACATTTCTCAGGTGCCTATATAAATAGGTACGATACTATATTGTAGATTGTAGCCGTCAATAATTCATAATAACATCGTGGTATTATTTTTAGTCACCTTATGTCTTACAGTCACGGAAATATTAGTACACACATATAACATTTTTACCAAATATTCGAACAAAATTAAATGTTTGAAAAAGCAATATTATATAACTTACAATGATTCGAACCGATGAGTTGAGTACCTTTCATAGTTGATGGTGTCGTCGTCTCCGTTTGATGACGATTTGTAGGCAATATATAAAATGATGAATATAATGCTCTGGGAACTGGGAACACACTGTTTTAGTGCTTACATAACAGAGCTTACATTTAATTGTACCACAACAACAATCACATAACGCTATCAACTATGCCTCCAGTCCAGTATAAAGCATGCACCTCGTTTTTGCATCATATTTTGCAAAATAAAAACGTAATATAACATCTGCCCGTAGCCGTAGCTCAGTCGATACCATATAAAAATAGTTTGAATGTATGTAAATTGCTATAAAACGATTTTTTGAAGCATATACGAGTAGTCTTTTAACTGTTCTGTTGTGGCTCGTCTCTTCTAGACTAAACATAGCAATGTGGTTATGCTTGTCCTCTGCGTTCTTGAGGAAAACCAGATGATGACTCACACGTTCTAGGACACGTTTTCTAAGCTCACATCTCTATATTATATACATAGAGTCGAAGCTTGATATAGTGCACACCCAGGAGAAAGTCAAAATCTATCCACTATAGCTATTGTTCAGTATAGGTACATATAATGGACATGTCTACTATATAGACACAGAGTACGCTTTTTGCCTATTTGCTTCTCATAAAAAATAATTAACGGGCCTTACAATCTTATGGCTTAATTTTTGTTAGCCCAGGTACTATACCAAAAAAGTGTGTAACAATCATAGTACAATGTATAATTTGTATAGTGCAGTGGAAAGCGGACATGACCATTATCATATAGCAGAGATGGGGTACCTTTTTTGAAAGAAATGCTCACTAGCGAAAGCGAAAGAAAGTTCGTGGCTAGTTGTCTGCCACAATAGTGTCCACAAAATGATTTGTGTTTATTATGTGAAAGGCAAAACCTACTTAACTTTCGTAGCACAAATCGACATCTGTCCACTATATACATGACCATTATATCAAGTTCCGACTGTATATATCTTTCTGTGTGTGATATTTTCAACGCACTGTTGAGATACGAGGTATAACAACATAAGCACTGTTATCGAGCTTCTACAGCGGATCGTAGTCCTATACTTGCCTCAGCATCGAGAAAGAGCAAGCTTTTGCAAGCTGCGTCCAGTGCACATTACAAAAATCGTCATTTAAAATGACTAGAAGGTAGCCCGTTGGCCTGTTGGCAACGTCTCTCCCAAAATCATACGCACAAAACTATTTGAGCAAATGAAACAATGCCTCAAAAACAAACGATGGACAGTTACTCTAAAGAGGGATGAAAACCTGAGAGAGGAGAGATGAGAACCTGAGAGAGGAGAGATGAGAACCTGAGAGAGGAGAGATGAGAACCTGAGAGAGGAGAGATGAGA
>JAQFYG010003283.1:0-12833 GCA_034694325.1 Entomobrya corticalis | reverse complement strand
AAGTATAAAATGAAAATGAAGTAATTAATTTCAGTACCTAAACGTTCAGCTTCTAAAACAACCCACGCAAATTGTTCGATGCATTTACATATAAGGAATTAGATAATTGCTCCTAGTTCTTACGGATGTAGTATAGGCTATAAGTATAAACCGGAGGAGGAAGTCTTTTGTCTTGAGTTCAAAAAGAGGATCTCCATAAAAATTCCTTGTTCTCTCCTTTGCCTTTTCACCAATATGGGTCTACTGCACTATGCGTAATACCGTCTCAACGAGACCTTTTTTACAAAAACTTGCCACTCAATCCTGACACAATGGTCATGGGAAGATGTGTATGACCATTTTCTGCGGGATCTGATCTGTGAAGTAGATTGGGACATAGGGATTTCATATGATTTTCCAGCAACTTTCATAAGATTTATTTGGCGTGAAGACTGAAGAGGCTTCAAGTATAGCAGTTTCATAGTAACAAGTACAAATGCATGCAGAATAGGTGGGCTTTCATTCAGCAGAGCAGAAAAAGTAGAGCACAAGGACAGGATTGATCAGCAGGGAACAAACTCAATCAATAAAATCTCTACCTCTCACCTGTGATCATCACGTTGTTTTGTTACTATTAAACACGTTTATCCTGTCCCTCCTATTAGGTCGAAATTTGCAATTTTAAGTTTGTAACCGAAATAAATTTAATGTTTGTTTGTTTTCAAGGAAAGCTGGTGAATTTTGGTGAATTTCTGTGATTTTTGTTGCTAGTCCATGAGATTCTGCAACTCGAGATTTTCTGTTCCCATTTATTTGTGTAAAAATATCAGTAAAACAAACCCGGTTAATTTTTTTGTGAACACATTACGTGTATTTACGATATTTAATGGTGCTTAGTAAGCTTTAACTACTGTGACACACCTACTACTGTTTTTAAGAGAAACGTCTACACAGCTCTTAATTGGTACTACTCAAGTATTAATTATCTTGACTTTTAGATTTTATGGATGGTCAATGTACTACCAAGAGGCTTAAATTTTGTTTGCTTTTGTTTTCAGGATTTGTTTTGAAGCTGAGGAAGATTTCTGCAATAAGTAAATAAAGATGGCCGGTGCTGTGGGTAGAATGCAGTTGTGTAAATTAGCACAAAGTCAAGTTTTTCCGGGTAGCTTGGCTGCGTATACCAGACCCTTTGCTGGTGCTATAATTGGAACAAATTCAAATCAGCAGACGAGATGGATGTCCAATGCTCATTTAATCAAAGTTTGTGACGCTCCATAACAGTAGCTTCATGCTTCATAACACTGTGAGTTATTCAGTATACTAATTAATCAATTGTATTCAACTTCCTTTCAATACAGAATCTGCCCAAAGCAAAATACGGTGGACGTCATACTGTGACAATGCTCCCTGGAGGAGGCATTGGTCCGGAACTGATGGCTTATGTGAGAGAAGTTTTTCGCTATGCCGGTGTTCCAGTGGATTTTGAAGAAGTACCAATTGATCCTAGTTCCGACAGCAACGAGGATTTGGAGTATGCCATTACCTCCATTCGTCGAAACGGTGCTGCTTTGAAGGGTAATTCAAACTATCATATTAAAATATTAATACATTTGCTCTGTTGCCCGTATTTTCATCAAGCTTGACTAGTTTTATGCATACTTCATTTAACGTTTATCTTTGTACTTTTTAGGAAACATTGAAACTCGAAGTCTTAGTCCAACAGTAATGTCAAGAAATGTCGCTCTTCGCAATGAGCTGGATCTTTTCGTGAATGTTCTTCATTGTTATTCCTTTCCAGGAATTCAGTCACGTCATCAGAATATTGACATTGCTGTCATTCGACAAAATACGGAAGGCGAATATGCAATGATGGAGCACGAGGTAAATTTAAATCCGCTAACATTTGCTAATCCACTTAATCAATTTAAATTGTTTTCGTTTAATGAATTTGATGTAGTAGCAACTAATATCGACATTACATTATGCTTGTAAACAGAGTGTTCATGGTGTGGTAGAGTGTCTTAAAGTTGTCACTAGACCTAACTCTGATCGTGTGGCCAGATTTGCATTTGATTACGCTAAACGACATGGTAGAAAGAAAGTCACTACTATTCACAAAGCTAATATTATGTAAGATCTAAACCTTATATAATTATTATTATTACACATTAAGTTATTTGTACGTGGAAAGACACTTCATACCTATTTTATAGTTGCCAAATCTTAATGTATCTTTAAAACTTTTAATCAGGAAATCCTCTGACGGACTTTTCCTTGAGGTTTGTCGTCAGGTTTCTAAGGATTACCCTGATATTCAGCATGACGATATGATTGTTGACAACTGTTGCATGCAGCTAGTTTCCAACCCTCATCAATTTGACGTTATGGTTATGCCAAATTTATACGGCACAATTGTATCCAATGTCATTTGTGGACTTGTCGGAGGAGCTGGACTTCACTCTGGTCGAAACTACGGCTATGAAGTGAGTGATTAATTACAGGACATGCAAAATAAGGTTTTTGGCATTTATTTTTTATTTGGTTTAATTGGAAATGCATTTTTACTTTAGTATGCTGTATTTGAACCCGGTACAAGGAATACTGGTACTGCGATTGCTGGGAAGAACATTGCAAATCCCATATCAATGATGAATTCTGCTGCGGATCTTCTCCATCATCTACAATTAGAAAATCATTCTATTTGGCTACGAGAAGCCATCGATAAGACCATCAATATTGACAAAATTCACACTCCAGGTGCGTTTAATTTATTGCGTATTATTAATGCAAGTAACTATAATGTAAGGTAATAATAACATTAATTGTGTTCACGCTTCCCTTCTAAATTACAGATCTTGGTGGCCAAGCTACGAGCATGGATGTCGTCAAAAATATAATACAATTTATGCAGGCTAAAACCAAGGTTGAAAATTGGTGAACTTGTAGCGAAGCGTTACAACCTTTAAATTTTGTTTTAATGATGGCATACTAGTCATTTCATTTATATTGATTGGCTAAAGATAATTTTGTTAGGTAGATTTGATATCATTTGAAAATTATCGAAATTTAATTCCATGTTTTCCAGACAGGTCAACTGTATCCCTACTAAGAACGCTTACCTTCATTTTTCGTTGCTGGTTAGTGGTTATATCAATATGCAACCATGATTTATACCTTTAAAAATGTTGCATATATTAATTTATATACCGAACAATTTAATGTGTAATCTTTGGTTTCTTTTACAAGAGAACGTGCCTCTCTGCGTATCTTCTAAATTTGTACTATGCAATAGATCATGCCACGCTTAACGACATTCACAGTAATATCTATGTTTAGGTCATTTTTGTGTCGTCTGTTAAGCACAGTTGTGCTGTGTCACACTTCCTTTTGTAGTGATAAGGATAAGGCATTGCGATATATTTATTATTTATGATAACTTTTATCTTTTCTACATAGGTAGATACATCTTCGATATTATGATATTTCCAGCCAACTCTAATTTTATGTTTGATAAAGTTCAAATTCAATTTAACGAGGGACAAAGTCACTACAAAGTTCAAAGTTGAAAGTATATTTGGCTTGAAAGTTGATACTTCATTATGATATTACTTTGTAGTAGGCCCATTTAATATTAATTTAGTATCGTGTGCCTGTTGGCAATAACTACAACGAAGTTGTACAAGTTCTGACATGACATTCAAGTGTGCCCACAATGATGAAAGCATAGGGAACACACATGTATATTTACAGTTTAGTATACATCAGTTTACATATTAGTTTTGGATTTGCTGTATCATAACTTTCGGACCAAAATCGCATCAATGACAAGCAATAACAGTATTTACAATTTAGACATATATGAAAATGTTAAAATTATATTCTCTTTGGTGTTCATCAGCTTTAATATTTTATTGTTATAGGCGTCTATTTTTGAACAAGTTAAAAAAAATAATGCTCATTCGGCCTATCGCATGCTAAAGCAAGATAAGAATAGGATAAGAGGTTGCCGTTGCTATAAAGATATTTTTGTGCGATAACAGTTTCTATTCTAAAATTAATTTACCTATGAAAATATATTGTGAATCGATTTCTCCCCTCTGGTGCGCGCAGTGAAGTAATAACTAAGCTATTAAAGTTTTAAAGTTGAACATGGAAAATATTAGGAAATTCTAGATAGGCAGGATTAAATTGTAAGGTATGAACATTTTGGTTGATTTTATTTTGTTTTTATCCGCTTTTTCAAATGCTCATTTGCTTATTGGTCATTGGTACAACAACAGACAAGACAGTATTCGAAATTGTTTCCGCTTAAAGTCTATCTGTCGCAATTTATTACATACATATATTTGTCTATTTTTTATCAAATCAATGCACCTGTCTGTGCTCTGCTTTCTTGATAGTATTATTTATGATTCTTACTTTAGGACAAATTATCCTGGCTTTAAGGAGTACCAACAATATACAGTTAGCTTGCTGTATACAGCTAGAGATAAAAATATGTCTTGTGTTAACTGTCGAGTTTCCTTTGTATTTTATTGAACCAAACTGCTGGAAATTTGTCTAAGTGTTATAGACGTATTGTCGCTTTATGTGTGTGAACGTTAGATGACATAGAAAACTGCTCGCTTGCTTAAAAATGTAGTATTTATATCGGAAAACGGTAGAACTTTTGCTATTACTTTATACTATACTTCATTAGGTATAGTTGGTGCTTGGTATTTGCTTTGGGTTGATAAAATCTTTTGGAAACTCACGCTAATCATTGATCTAATTGTTTTACAGGCTAGTGTAATCTAAAAGTAAGGAGATGTATCGAACCGGATGAATACCAGGAGGATCTGATTTTAATCAACCGCTTGTCAACTCATCATTTTCTGTCTGTTTATTGACCTGTCAATTTTCTGTGCATTCCCACGACCTAGCTACAATCTCGAAAGCCTCCATCATCGTCGTACTCTCATTTCCATTTACCTGTTCATTCCTTCGACTTTCAGTGATACTGGTAGCCATATAATATATTTAGATAAAAATCATACAAACAAGTAAAAAATTATTGAAATAAATTGTTAATGCGAGTCGGTTTGAAAATAAAAAAATAATAGTCATACAGAAACAAGTATACTATAAATAATCTTATACAATTCACGTGTTTAGAATTTGATACGGCTAAATGAGTTATTCCTCCCAAAAAAGGCAAAATCATATTTACATACTGATGGGACTTAATCATTGTTAAATATATTTGAGTTAAATGTTTGGATGCAATTGAAAATAGAAATACATTTTGTATAGTTGCGATACAATGAGTTCTTTCGCTGCAGAACACATGATTACTGTCTGATTGAAGTTGAAGAATGATTGGTATTAATCAGGAATTAAAGCAAACAACAGTAGAGATTTGTTTTCAAAGTTTTCCCCCTTTATTTTCAATATAATATAGATACTAACTATTGAAGAAATCGATGCACTGAAGCAAATATTTTTTCATATATTTATTTACAATTATGCTATAACAAGTTTTAAAGACTTCGTACATTATTTATTGCAGTACAGTAAAGAAAAAACAAAGTTTGTCAATTTTATAGTAATAACACTACACGTAATAAGATTATGCGTCAAATAATAAACCAGTACATTTATGCTTCATAAATTTATGCCATCAATTCTTAGACATTGCGAAATACATAGTTGAAATGTTGAAAAGTAGAGTTACATAATATATATATATATACGGCAGATTTGTAGTTTTATAAACTTTCGTTTACTAAATATTTACAGAGTCGAATTAAATTCTCTATTTTTCATCATTAAAGGATTGAGAATAAAAATCATCTTTCCAGAAAACACAAAGCAAAGAGCCTAGAGGCAGAAGTAATACATCTACTTAAAATAAATGCTCAATTTAAACACGTGGCACATATACTAAATATCGTAATAGATAACAAATAATATTGTCTCTGTTTGCTTACTTTTACTTCACAAAAGCAATTACAAATATCCCGATTATTTAATTCAATAGTTCAGTTTTATATCATTAATTTAATTATTTTGCATTTAGAAATATATTTTATAACAATAGATCAACCTTCTTGTAACGTACACATCAATATTTCCACGTTCCCAAACTTACAAATTTTCTCCGATGACCAAGTTTGTTTACCTGTCGGAGCAAAATTGTTTTAATGGAGTGTCAAGTGGGCGAAGAACGCAGACATATGGCGTCGTATGCACCATCCATCTCTGGCATTAAAGGTGGGACGGGACGGGACGAGAAGAGCGCGGCGTCAGGCGTAGGTGTCCGGCGTAATTTTGTTTAACCAAAAGGGAAATACGAGTGTAGCGCTTGGCTGTATACAATTTTATATTACATTTCAAACGGAAGAAACTTTCGGTACATGTAAGAAAATATTGTCACAGATTTATAGGAAAAATCTGAAGTTTTAAACTACCAGGTAAATATTGTTATTTTATGCATCTACATATGTAATAAATTCCCTAATATTTCCGACGCGCAGGTCTAAAACATCAGGGACATCATAACATAACATAATCAGGGTTTGCTTAGGACAAATTATGTACAAAGTGACAGTAATTGTAGAAATATTCATGTTCAGGAGACTTGGAGTTGTGTGAATTTGTCGACAGTTTTGGTGATTGTAAGAAATTAAAATTCCTTCATCCAAGTCACGGATTAGATTCGTAGATTCCAATCTAATCTCGCTAGAGATAGATGGTTTGTGGCTCACTTGACACCCCAACACTATTTTTGTAAATATAGTTTAGTTACCGTCTGCCCTGCCGCGCTTTGCAGTGACAGTTTGTGGGAACGGAGCAGATCGTTTTAGAATGCCTGTCTTCGGGGATGAAAAGTTTGGAGCTGATGACTCTGAAAGACAGAAATAGATGAAATATTATTTAATACTTGTGACAAATCGATTCTAAAAACTGAAAAAAAACATGTTAAGGAATTGAGCTACTAATTGAAGTATTGTATACACTAATAGCAGCTTGAATACTACGACGTTGCCATTTTAGCTCCTAACGTTCCCATTAACGACACAATTTACTAGTAAATTTTTTCACTGATTAATAAACAATAAATTTACCTTGCAGCCATCGGACTTGTGTTGCTGGTCCATAACCCTTATCGTTTTTGGCGGCAATCCTGAAAATGATGGCAGGCTTTGACGTTGTGTCCACCAAGGCTTGATTTAGTGAGGCCGTTGGCACATTACATTGATTGGATGGACCACAATACACCCTAACGAATGACAAGTTAGTCACTCCAGGCTTCGGTTCCTAAACAGTGGATTAATTTCAAATACATGTGTTATAAATGACTTGACGTCTTTTCATTTAAAAAATAATTAACAGCTACTTACTGGAGCATTCGGAGGCGGTTTCACTGCCAAATACACGGAATATTCTAGGATGTCTCCTGGGGTATTTAGTGGTGGTTCCCATGCGATGGTAGCACCATCGACAGACTTTGAAATTTTAATGGAGCTGGGAGCGCCGGGGAACCCGGGAAGACAAGTCTTGAAGGCAGTTACCTAATTGCATAAATGTAAAATTTTTTATATATTTATCTAACAAGTAAGTAAGTTGTAAGTTGGTATTCTTTCCAACAAAATAGTTTTGTGTTTTAGTAAATTACCTCTCCCCATGGTCCTCTTCCACAGCTATTTATAGCAGCTACACGGAATTTATAAGCTGTAGCCGGTTTTAATTCCACTTTCTTCTTGATGAATTCCAGATCCTTATCGACAGGAATATCTGGTTCCAGGCGCGATAATTTCTCATTTGTTGTAAAGTAGCATTTCACAATGGTACTGGTGTTCCTTGTGTGTATCACATCCATCCAGTTGTCGATCTTCTCCTCTACCGGAGGAGGTGCTGGAAGCCTAACCTGCACTGTCGTTGCTTGACTTGGAGCTGTCCCATTAGTAGATGACAGCGGGGCAGCTATAGAGGTAGTATTATTACTTAATCTCGAGTCTGCAATTTGGGCTCGGATCACAGATGCATTTGGAACGGCCAGCCGTGTTATGATAGGCTGATTATTTTCCGCTCCAACTCCTGCAATCGTCGACACTGGGGATTGCATTGTGAGCGCTCCCGAAGCTGTAATGGAAACTGGCATACCTGGTGGGAGTATGAGAGGATTAGAAATAGAAACACCTACTGGAGGAGATGAAATATTTGCAGAAGTTGACTGGATAGAGACTGGTGAGGGCTGCATGATAATTGAAGGCTGTGTACCCACTGGGAAGACTCCAGTCGGAAGATTTACTATTGGTGGGGGAGGTGCTACGCTGGTACTCGTCACTGGAGGAGGTGGAGCAGTAGGAATCACCAAGGATGGTGTCAAGGATACAGATGTCACTGGCGGCGGTGGCGCCTGACCGACCCCAGTGTGTTGGGAATTTGGAATTGAGTGCTGTGACACAGCTGCTGGTTGATGCTGAGACATGGCTGAATGTAACTGTGACATTGTTTGCTGCATTATAGGCTGTTGTGTAGGGGTCTGCTGAAGGACAATCGGTGGTGGTGGAGGTTGTTGTTGGGCGGGCTGCAAAGTTGTTGGTAATGAGACTGCTCCTGCTGGTTGTTGATTTAATGGGACTGGGATCTGAGATAAAGATTCTGCCGATATGCTTGCGGTTTCAGAAGATGATAGTGATTGTGGAGATGAAGCGACTGGAAGCACTGATTGCTCTGCTGGTGCTTCAGAAGTATCCATCGGAGTTTCTACTTTTACTTGCGCGCTCGCTGATGGTGCATTGGACACCGTTTCTGAAGCAAAAGTTGGTTCTGAAGTATCCATGCGTTCCTCTGTACTTGATGTCGGGGTTTGCTGAAGCCCTTGTAGATTTGAATCTTGATTGGAGGATTCTATCTTTGGAACAACATCTGATGATGTGGGTTGCATCTGAAGATCAATGTGATTACTATCTGCTAGTTCCGAGTTCGTCGATGAGGCAACAGTAGCAGGAGGTTCTGTGGTAGATGTTGGAACACAAGGTGAATCAGTTGATGTTTCAGGTGCTAAATCTGCTGGTAAATTTTCCGATGTTTTACTTGCCTCAGATTTTACAGCATCTGAAGCATTGGATGGGGACCCTTGAGATGGCTCTGCTTCTGAAGTCTGAATAATTGGCTGTTGTGTCTCTGCAGAAGACGAAGCATTAGCTGTGTCCTGTGCTGGTTGGCTACCACTTTCTTCTCCATCGCCCTCAGCACCTCCCTTTAAACCGAAGTTGAATTTTTCTCTCCAAGAAAACTTTGTACTAGCACTATATATTGGAATAGTAGAATCTCGTCGAAAGCTCACAGGATGTTCAATATTCTCTATACCTCCTCCTTTTAATTTCATCCACGGTAACCCTGAGAAGCAGTAGGAACTCCATGGACCGTACATGTTGCCCCCCTTTAGCCCACCTTGATCGCTGTCTGTATTCACGCCATTTAAGTTTTGTTGGTCTACCACAGAATGATCACCTCCACCGCCGGCCATTTCAACCATGCCTTCGGCAATAGCATGTGCATGTGCATTTGCCATTCCATCTCCAATACTAGTTGTCGAGTCGGGCTGAAGAACTCCTCCCACGGAGACGGTACAACGCATAGGATTTGACGCTGGGAGAGTTGTTTTTTGCCCAGTGTTAACCATAACAAACTTTGGTTTTCCAACGTCTCCAGAACTTTGACTGGTCTGCACAAACTGACCACCAGAATTCGAGAGAATGGCAAGTTTTTGTCCCCCAGCCATTTGTAGCGTTACTTGTTTTCCTCCAATACTGATCTGCTGCTGACTCCCAGCTGCTTGCAAAAGACCTGGTGGTATTGTTACGATTTGCCCACTTGATGTAATGTACTGAGCAGGTTTTGATGTCGCCAATGTAACTGTTTTTGGTGCATTTCCAGCTTGCATTCCACTCGGGGTGATTATCTTCACAGATTGTCCCGCAGTGGCAGATCCACTGGCGGAAGGCATAACAATCATTTTTACACCTTGTTGACCTCCTGTGGCTGCACTTGTAGGAATTGTTATAGTTTGACCTCCAGATAGGGAGTTTGCGGCCATGCCTTGAATGCTGCGAATGGCGGATGCTTGAGTTACAACAACATACTGAGGCGTTTGTGGTCTGTTGGCCATTGTTGTAGCGGGCTTGGAGATGATATATGTTGGTCGTGGACCTCCGCCAGGAGTTCCCTGGCCGGGAAGGCTAATAAGTTGCTGGTTTGTGGCAATGATGTTAGGTTTACTTCCAGCAGCAACACTACTCCCAGGAGCAGCCACCCATTTAATTATATTTGCTGTTTTCTGCGGAGATCCTTGAATAGACGATGCTGAAACGACACTCGTTGTGGTGACACCGGGTTTCCCCTGGATAACTTTAGAGCCTTGAAGATTAGCCAGAGCCATTCCCTGACTTGTCTTAACCACAGTGTATATTTGATTACCAGAACCAGGTGCTCCAGGCTTTTGAACAATAATTTGCTTGACGTTCCCTGTTGTTGGGGCACCAGATACTGTACCAGGTTTTCCGGTGGTCGTGACCGGTGAGCCAAGGCGCATGGTTGTTGGTAAGACACCACTGACATTGGCGACTTTAACTTGAGAATACATTTGTGGTTGTCCAGGACCTTGCTGTACAACTTTCAAAGTTTGAGGTTGCGTCTGCATTTTCTGTGTTGCTGCTGCGGCTGCTGCAAGGGCATTCATTCCACTCATCTGCGCTGATGTAGACTCAGACGCACTAGTTGACAAAACTGCACTAGGTGTCTTCAAAACTGTTGGGATGCTTGTCACGATCGTTCCAGGGCCCCGCTGCTGTGTCATTTGAACTGGAGAGCGCAATCTGAGGACTCCTCGAGCTCCAGGATTATTTGCAAGAGTTGTTACCACTGGCCGTGGAAGCGATTTGGAGGCAAAAAGTGAACTCACTGTACCTGCAACGTTGGCAGGGAGCGTGTAAAGGCTTGAGGCTGAGGGTAAAACTGCTGGACTAATTGAAGTAGCTGAAACAATGGTGACAGCATTTCCTTGTTCACTAGCTAAAGTGGCTGCTGAAGGAGCAAGGGAAGGCATTGATAGTGTAATCACTGATGTAGAAGGAATTTCTGAAGGCTCTTGTTTAATTACAGCACCTCCCGCTTGAACCGTCATAGTCGAAGGAAGTGAGGACTGTGAGACTACATTGGGAAGTGATACTAGTATTGTTGAAGAACTAACGGCAGGAGAAACACTTGGCTGTGAAGGAGTTCCTGTAAGAGATCCAACACTTGATAGTACTTGAATTGGAGAAGGAACAGTTGGAGGCGGGGGAAGAACTTCGATTTTCACAGGAGGCACAGCAGATTTTGCAGGTTTCGATGTGGGTACTGGTGTCATGATTGGAGGGGTGGGTGCATATCCTGCAGCAGCAAGGGATTGAAGGGGTGGTTGAACAGCATTGGATTCAGATTGGAAAATAGGGTCTGATGGTACATCGTAGGCCACACATTGCAATACATAGCTGTCTGCGCCGGGGATGGGATTCCATCCAACCTCCAGCCAATTTGTCCCGGCTCGTAATAATTGTACTTTTCCTGGATCGCTTGGTCTTTGAACTTCAAGTTGCCATAGATCCTTGCAGCAGACTTGATTGTTCCATGCCTTCCTGTATCCGTCCCTTCCTGACCATACATAAATTCGGGTGTTGATAACTACGGCAGAATGACCTGCTCTTGCTCGTGGCACTTTATCGTCCAGAATATCTTGATGCAAATTTTCCCAAGTCAGGGTCTCTACATTTAAGCAGGCCAATGAATTCGTACACTTCCACTCTTTTTCACTGTTCTTGAGCTCCTCCACAAGCATTGGAACCCACCCACCAAACACATACATTTTCTCTCCCACCAAAGTTGCTGTGTGAAGGGAACGAGGAGAAGGCGTAGCGCCGGCCACCTCCGGTTTACACCACATAAGTGTATCCACGTCTAATATATATAAATCTCCTAATCGACATCCGCTCATGCCGCCATAAATAATCAATTTGTTAAATCTATTGTCTTTTGAAACATACGCCACCGCGGTGTGGCTTTCTCTGGGCCCAGGGGGAGAGCCAAAAGTGACTGGAATATCCCAAATTCCGTGGTCATTGTTTAATCTTATTTGGAGAGTGTACATATCATTAAGGTAGCGTGGAATATTATTCTTTAAATCATCACTATCATTTGCAAGACCACCAAAAAGGAAAACTTGGTCCCTTATTATTGTAAAACTATGGCCTAATCTTGCACAAGGCGCTTCACCATTGCGAGGCCCTTTGGGCTTCATCTTTTTCCACTCCCATTTCGGTATATTGAGCTCGTATAAGTCACTTGAGTAACGACCATACTCAATCATCCCACCATACAGAAGCATTCTACACCCATCCAAAACCAACCCATACGCCGCACATCCTGGTGGAATTTCCCCTTTCGTCTGAGGCTGAAACCATTCATGACTTGTGGAGTCAAACACATGAAGCTCCTCCACAATGCCCTCATTTCCTCCCCCAAACACCACCATGTAATTCCCATACGCCACAGCACGATGCCCATGTCGTGGTCGGGGTTGTATCGATTGACTTGTTGTGACATCGTTGATTTTTGTCCACTTCACATTGGAAGCTTCCACTAAGGCATTTTGAGTATCGCTACTACTATTTGTATTCTGATTGATAATCATTGTTTTAGCATTTAGTAGCTGTGATGGTGAAAATGATGGGGTGCTGGAAATCCCAGCGGTCGGCAAAAGTCCAACGTCTCCAGACGAATTCATATGTATCCCCAACAACTAGATTGCAGCGGCTGACCGAAAC
>JAQFYG010003282.1:0-12834 GCA_034694325.1 Entomobrya corticalis | reverse complement strand
CGTCCCACTTACATGCCATACCTAATCAACTGCCTACATAATTTTTTTTCTTATTTTCATAAATACGTCTAGGCCTAAGCTAGGAATCCAGGTGTGTACTTAACTATACCTATGTACATGAGTGTAGTTGTCTTCAGCTTTCTGCATAAAATATAATATTATGTGCATATAGAAAAACCATAAAAATAATATGTTTACACCCATATTGCCTTTTTTCTTTTCATTTGCTAGCTTTTTACTTTGTCCGCTTTTTGCTTGAATGCGTGAACTGATAATCATGATGATGGTACCATTTTTTCCGATCTCTTCAAAACTCCTTCCTGGAAACAAAAAGCAAACAGCTCTCCATCTTTTTTTGCTGATCCACACGAATAAAAAATGCTACTCTTTGCCAATAATGTAATTCCACTACTTCATCTCCATTTGCTTCAGTCAAGTTTGCTACTGACCGTGCAGAAAATTCATTTAGAGTTCATTTAACACATATACAATATAGGGGCTTCATAATCGTCTCCTGCCATGATTTTTTTTACATCATTTCATCGTCTTCAGCCATCTGGAATTGTCTGGAGACTTGATTTTGTTGCAAGCGATTTTAATCATTAAGATTATTATGTAGTTGCATGCAGGCAAATTGTGTACAGTGATTCATATTGGTGCATGCATGTTTTATTTTCCTTTCACCGTACAAAATGCAAAACTTTAAGAATGGATGTTTATAGCACAGCAACAACAACCAACTTATGACATGTAAAGGCTTGTAGACATATATGAAGACAAGTTGAGAAGACGGTTTGGTTGACGCTGAAGATTTGGTTGGTTGCTAGTTGCTTGGTGGGGCGATGATGTGATGAAGACTCCGACGAAGAAACATGTCGTCGTGGGCTAACAAGATCCGCGTTAGGATGTTGTTGTTACCAAGTTTTTGCAACGTTTCTTTGACTTTTTCTTATTACAACACGTTGTGTGCTCACTTAAGCTATCCTTAATCTACTCATGACAACAGTCGACTTTACGTAGATCATGACATTCATGACCGACCATGATTTTACTTAGCTAGTTACTTCGTTGTCATTTTCATCCAGTTTGTAAATCCAGATAGTTATCAAACCATTAAGCATTCTGTCTTCCTGACTTGGCTGACTTTAACTGTTGAGAAAAGTGAATATAAAATATGCAACTTACTGACAGCTCAAATAATGACACCGAACAAGTTAAATAATTGTCTTGGAGAAGGAAGTTTGGAATTGTGTGTAACTTATAAAATGCACGAAAGGGTTGCTTTTGCATATTATTTCGCTCTATGAAACACGGTTCAAGTGTATTGATTGTTTCAAGATTTAGATGAGTTGGCCGTTAGTTGCTCCATCATTTCAAATAGATACGTATTTGTTTGGAAACCGGTACTTGCTTTTATGTAAAATTAAATAAGAACTTATACTCATTAAATTTTCTAATTCTGTTGATTTGAGTGATGGAAAAGACAAAAATACATTCAACAATGAACATTTACGTTGAAACTCGTACACAGAATGAGCTTTAATTCTATAAAAAATTATATACCTAGCTACTCATACATATTCCTCTCTTTCTTCCTGTTGTTGAAATCAAATCATATTGGAAAAAAATATCTTCCCCTTTGCACGCTTTTGTGAACAAATAGAGCATCAGCCATTGCAAATTTAGCCATGACAAATTCAGTATAATGCGATTGATG
This sequence comes from Entomobrya corticalis, assembly GCA_034694325.1. Taxonomy (NCBI): domain Eukaryota; kingdom Metazoa; phylum Arthropoda; class Collembola; order Entomobryomorpha; family Entomobryidae; genus Entomobrya; species Entomobrya corticalis. The sequence goes on along the minus strand of JAQFYG010003282.1, from coordinate 11,117 downwards.
GGACGATTATAACATCTTCCTTTTGCCTAAATGAAGAGCTCAACAAAAGCTTGCCTGATTATCGTCATCATCTCCTTCTGAGTGATTTGCTTGACTTCACAGCAATTTGATAAACTCATTCAATCTACAATTTATTTGCATGAAAACGTATAGTAGAGCAACCATAGTCTAGTCATGTGCATTGATCTAGTCTTTGACCATATTTCTCTAAATCAGTATACAAAATATGATTTTTGGGACAGTAATTTGGAGGAAGTGAAAATGATGGCTAAAACTGAGCCTAGGTACGCACTTTAATATTGAATACTTATTTCCTGCTGCATTAAAAATTTTAATTTTAATTTATTTTTCGGTTGAATTGAGAGTACATTATTGCAAGGTTACTTGGCGTAACCATTAATCCGGGATTAGCTCCTTCTGGTCACGTAAGCTAAGTGTGTTTGCCTAGCGGTGTCAGCAAGGCCAACGAATATAGTATTGAGCAATAAGAAAAAAGAAGCACCCACAATCTGAATAAAATGCAATAAATTAATATGATGGAAAACATATCTACAAAAATATGCAAATAGATTAAATGATTAAGTGATTGTAGTTGTCTCAATCATTGTATGCATGGCCCGAGTGACTTGAGTTGCAATCATTGCAACTTGCAGCGACCAAGTGTGTGTGCTCGTAAAATGGAGGTATGCATACGATTTGCATATGTAATAAAAATGCATTGCTTAAATGCTCAAAAGAATACTAAAGATAAAGCTGCTTGCTTGATAACCTAACCAAACAGAGAGCAAACTGCATTTTTTGTTGAAAACTTATTTGAGTATCTCTTTATTTCAACATGAGGAAAATTTAAGCATCCTCCCTATCCTATTTCCTTTGCTTTTCCCCACCCAGCCGTTAAGAGGAGAACCAGTTTTGTTTTGCTGCAACAACAGCCCCTGTCCCATCGTTTAAGCCTTTTGTTTTAATAAGACATCCCTATCCCAAAAACACATACGCTGGCCAATTAGCCCATTTCTTGAGTTCACTGGAAACGAATTGAAGATATGGCATGAGCCCTTTTCTTACTAACATCGACAAACCGTGCAATAGCAACTGAAAAAATTTTAAGCCAAAAATTCATATCTTCTGATTGACAAAGAAGACTTCCCATAACATGCTAATTTCTAAGATAAATAAGGGAAGAAAAGCCATTTGTCGTCGTTATGACCTATCCCAAAACCCAACAAGATGATAAAACCGTGCTCATTTATCGTACTTCAATATTGTGAAAATATATAAAAAAGTGAATCAAAAATTCTTGAAAAAACGGTTCCAAGCTACGCAACATGCCATTTCAATTATCTATCCTGCCACACCTATCTACCTATAAAATAGCAATTTCTAATCCCGATCCCATCATCTCATCTCAGCCAAAAAAGCTTAAACATTATCATGATCACATTGCAATAAAATGGCATTAAAATTGCTATCCATAATTGCCTCTGTTTTTTATAAACATGCAACATTGTATCGTTTAACATACTGAACTCGCAAAACGAACCCATAATAACAATAAAGGAATGCACTTAACGCACATTATAGAAAACCACGAGACTACTAGACTATAGGCTCTGTGTAACTATTTACTTCTGATTTTTTTTGTCTCTTTTCTGTTGTCTGTGGATTTAAAAAAAGCATTCAGAATTGGGATGGAATGCCTACACACATTCTTTTCTACCTTTTTATTCTTATTCAAGTTCCCATAGCTGTCAAACGACGCTTTTGATGCTGCTTTTAGTCAATTCATTCGGCCTACTCAGAGGAAAGACAAGTGAAGTATCTCAAGTAAAGTGTATTACTGCATCAAGAAGGAAAAAGGAACGAGAAGAGCTAAAATCGTCCTGCGACTGCTTATAAAGGATTGCAACTTGTAACTACAAAGGAGAAGGAGGAAAAAAGGCTCGTATTTTCTGTATTGCAGCCAGCTTCGAACTGCTTTTTTATCAATCTATGTGGCTATGTAAAATGGCTCTCGAGCTTCATCCTGAGAAGCGCCTTGTTTTGTTGTGTTTTAGTCTGCTGCTGCCGTTGTAATAATGCTCTTGCTATCTAGCGTATTGTCAGACTGGTTGTTTTGTGAGAAGCAGCAGCGCATAGCACTTTTTGGTGTGCAATTTTGAAGAGCTTTACACAACAAAGCTGCAATGCAAAAGCGTTGAGAATAGGGATACGTATACAACATTGGATTGCGTTTTTTATAATGTGCTATGCTTTTGTTAGTGTAATGGCTTTGGTGTGATGAGAAGATCTGGAGAGGGAGAAAGAATGAAGGAGCAACAGCAACTTTGCGACTTGATCGTCAGTCTACCAGCAGACTTTAGCATGGTTGCATGCCCACACGTTACGTTCTCCTTCGCCTCTTGTCACTTGTGTGCTTTTGCTTTTTCAGCTGGCTTGTCTCAAGTCGGCCTAAAAGAGTAAAAAACGAATACGGTTTTAAAAACCCTTCACCTGTGTATTGAAACAAATTGAATGAAACCAAGAGGCCCTTTGAGGACTATATAGTACCATCATCATTGAGATTTGTACTTATCCATTGTGCGTGGGTGGAAGACAATCACATTTAATTATAATTGAACAGTAATAAAAAACCATTTAACTCCTCAAATCAATGAGGCTCTGAGGTTTTAATTGATTTGAAGTAAACGGGAATGTTTATCGTTAGCAGTGCAATTATTGCCTGTTTTCGTATGGAATGAGAAAAGAAACTAAAACACTGTTGACATTTTTTGAGGAGAAAATTCAATGATTAAATATTTCAACGCTTTGTCATTGATTGGCCCACTTTTTACGGCATGTTTGCTTTTAAACCAGCTTCCTTTCTTGTGTGTGTATTATAACTTTTTTTCGCCCATCAAATTTTTATCCAGAGAAAAAGTATAAAATAGAAGGACGGGTTGATATATAGAGAGCTGTGTGTTTTTTGTTTGTGTGTGCGAGTGGACGGTAAAAGAAAGAAAGAAAAGCCAGATAGGCTCATGTTTCATTTCCTCTTTTCTGACTGACTATCCATTTCGACTGGAGGAGTACTTTTTCGTTGATATATCAGTGCTTTATTGGTGAAATAAAGACCGTTTTTATTGGAATGGGAGTGAATAGTACTATCATGTTTACAAAGTGACAAAAGAGAAAAAAGAGATCTGTAATCCAGGTTTTGTAAGCACAACAGTACATAAACTAAACATTGTTGTTTATATATCGTGTATGTATGCAGTTTTATTTTTGGGTGCACGCAAATAACAGCAATAAAAATAACGAAAAAACACATGCAAATATGACACTGAAGCATTGACTCAACTGAAAAGAGCAGTAGGTCAGTTAACATTTTATCTAGCCGCGTCATTTCATTATCTTTTTTTCCAACGAAACGAGAGGAGTCAGTCCTACAACAACTCAGACTTGATCATTGTTTGTATTTCCAACAACGGACCCTCATGCATCATAATTCTCTCATTTTTTTATTTTGAAAAATAAAACTCCAATAACGACAAACACAAATAAAAGTTTTTAGATACATGCGGTTGTTATAATAGTTTGAACTATATATTTTTTGGACTCGGAGAAATAAAACATACAACATAAAACATTATATCTATTTTAGCAAAACAAAAATAAATATTATCCGTTTGTGTACCGTTTCCTTCCTTCCTTTTTTTGCTAAACTTCCTTTGGGACATTTAAGCTCGGAAATAAGTTTTTTGAGACATGAGCAGAGCTACTACATCTGAAACTGTTGGCTAATCAAAGACCCCGGAAGTTGACAGTCGCGAGTAAAGCCAAAGTCAGCAAGCAGCTCAGCAGCATAGCAGAAGGAACATTTTCAACAGAGACCACGACCACGTTCTCAAAATACGTGAACATTACAACAAGCATCTACACAGTTAAATAAACACTTTAATAAGATTGAACAGACATCTCTCTTGTTTCTACAACGAACACACTGTTTTGGTGAAGCATAGTTGATTTGAAAAAAAACTATCAAATTTTTGTGCAGCAGCAATCAACCTGAATGCACCAGCGACCTCAATTTGAGAAAAAATAGTTTTTGTGCGTATGCACATAATCTTTTAAAAATTACTGTTATTCAAAAGTGATCGCGCTGTTATTTATGTTTTTGATAAATTGAAAACTCAATAGAGTCGAAAATATATTTTATCGACTTGTTTTTCACGTATTTATATGCATATGACTATTATAAGAAAAGGGAAGCATTAATGCTCTGTATATCCGTGCTCGTCATCGTCATCGTGAACACGATAAAATTAGAGAAATATAGGAATTGATAAACGAACCAAGACGAAGAAACGTTTCAAGAAGATTTTTATCGTACTTATGCAAATGTATGCATTATTATAGTTAAGCCACTACTGACGTTATTCTGGATACTCTGAGTATTTCATACTACATCGCTTAAATTACTTGACAAAGTTCCATGCAAATTACTACTCAAGTGTGCTGTTACTATTATTACTATTTCTACTCCTGCTGCTATTACAATCCAAAACTACTTCTGGAAAGGAAAAAGCATTAAGTGTAGTTACGCGTGCATGCATACTTTTTCGCTGTTCCTCTCTCTTTAGCTCTCTTTCTGGATATTTGTTGGATATTGTGTGTGTCTCTAACTAACTAACTGACTGAATCAGTTAAGTGCGACATTATCGATGGAACAGCAGCTGAAGCAGAAGCGTCAGCAGCAGCATCAGAGTCCATTCATTCCAGAAGCTGGGACTTGTGCTGGTATTATCTATTACGGCTTCTCCATCTCCACGTTGTTGTTGCGCTGATATAGTTTCATTGGCTGAAAATAAGCGACCAGCAGCAGCAGAAGCAGCAGAGAGAAGAGACCCGGAAGAGGAACTTGTGTGTTGCTTGCTACCATGCATCATCCTCATCATCTCACCAGCTTCAATAGGAATCGTCGCGGTGAAGTTACTACTTGTAATAGCATTAATAATAATAACTGCTCTTCTTCGTTTGTGTCAATCTCATCGTCGTCGCCCTCACTCCTCGACACTCAATCATTATTTCCAACCTTACTCTTCATCATCAAGTCCACAAACTGAGCAAATGTGTCGTCACAATTAATATTAATAAAAATAATAGTCATAACAACTTTTTTGTACTTATTACTACACTTTTTGACGTGAAGGTTCCAGTCAGTGATATACTTTCTTGAACAAAAAAAAACACAATTTTTCAAATTGACAAACAAGAAAAAAATCAAGGTATAAAACTGTGTTACATTCCATTACCTTACTCTTAATTGATTCTGGATATCATATTTGTACAACAACCGTTACGTGAACATTCAAAAGTTTGTGGTGATCTCGTCGACTAAACTGGAGTTTGGGTTGCAACAAGTACATTTTACTGTATGAGATCTTTATTCTCGGTAAGTATAAAACAATGTTTTTGCTATATATTAACCTTTCCATCTTTCTCTGCAAACAGCAAAATGTTATATTTGCATAGATACATTGTACTGTGCTTTCGCTTCCGCTACGATCTCCTTTTCCATTGTACTTTCCCAAAACGCTTTTCACTTCGGATTCTGATTGATTGCAAAGCGCTAATAATAACCATGAGGCTATATATGCTTTCTTGGGATATTGTGAGTGCTTCCGAGAAATGTTTTTGTATTATGCTCAACTGACTTAGCCAGTGTGTGTGTAGAAATTTTGATTAGGACGTGAGCACACATATATCTATTATTCGACATATAATAATGCACGAAAAAAGAGTGCCAAGCCAGCATAGTAAAGAACCAACTTTTCCGCTATTGCATGTTACGTGGTTATAATATGTGGCCCTGTCTGTCTTATGTAACTCTTGCCTGATGCCGCACGTATGTAATGTGGTGTAAATACCTACATGTTTGAACTAGCTTCAGCTTCCGGAAGTGGAAGAGAATCGATCGTTCCATGTCCTATTTTAAGTGCCTTCTTTCATTTCACAAGGACTGAATGGCTTCTTTCAGTTTGTTTTTCCACGCTATGACTGAGTGTGTCAGTATGTTTTAATGTTATTTCTGGCATTAAATATCAAATGGTAACATGTCGAAAGTTCTATTCCAATATTTATATTGTATTGAATAAGTTTTTTTCCTGAAAAACAATAGAGCTGGAAAATACATTTTTTCTTTCAATTTAGACAAATGCGAGCAAAAAAGATGAGCCTATATGGAATAACTTTGTATTATTATGCACGAGTACATAATGCTCCGGCTGTATGAGAAAAAATTGTTTGGGTTGGGTAACATGTCGATTAAACTGGATGTTACCTAATTTTATTGGATTAAGCTTAGCATAACTTTATATTGCTACTTGTTTTAGAAATGGTCTTAAAATAGATTTAATGTGACTTCCCTATTTTAATGCTACGGAATTTAAAAACACACATTCAACATTTAAAGTTTATTAATTTTTGCAATGTTTCGCAAAGCATTATCCAAAATAAATTTTGGTGCAATACCAAGTTCAAACCAAGTTTTCACACGGTTAGTACAAGTGCATCGCTTTTTGCTATCATCGTTATTAATACATATTGTTACTATCTAAATTTATGTAAAGACATAAATGTAGTAGGAAATTACCGTTCGAAGACAGCACAAAAAGCCCATGGACCATGTAATAATAGACAGACATGTGCCTATGAATACACATAAAAAAGAAAGGAAGTCGTGCAATAAACATTAGCACGGCACACACATGAGACACTTGAGACTGAGAAAAAGACTGGCAAGTGCATGTGCTTAAAACTCACAACCCCTTTTATCTAAATACAAGTGATAGGAAATGACAGTTAGCGAATGCCTGTTGTTGTTTTTTTGTCTTGTCCCTGCCCATTCCTCCCATGCGTTTTGTCAGTGTGCCCGTCTTGAGACCGGAGTAAAGTTAGCCTATATGCAAAACAACAAGCTGGTAAGAGTGGTCGTCCACAGGAAGTGATGAGCGAATAATAAATAAAAAAATTAATGAGAAAACAAGCTTCATTTCTCGATCTATCATCTTCATTTGCTGTGTTCATGATATATCAGAAAATACAACATTTTCCTATAAGCCTACTACCCATACATGCTACTTGAAAATGTATTAAGACAGTCGTCTTCAGCCAGTTTTCACTCCGTTTCAAACCAGGCAAGCCCGTTGGAGAACACTTTATTCAACGAATTGCGGTATTTAATTACAATATCTTAGTTTTTCCTTTACCCCTTTACCCTTTTACTTGCTACTATCATTACAGAAGAAGATAAGTAAAGGAAATATAATAGTAGGTAAAAACGCCAATCAAGCGTGTTGTTTACATTAGAGAGACAAACTTTTGGAAACGAAGACAAATAATATGTTTCACTTCCTATAATAATAAAGTAATGCATGCATAATATTATTATTTATGTCTCCGTTTGCCACTCTACCGCTACGTATGCTTAAAAGAGAGAGAAAAGACATGTAAAAGATAGCAGTGTGCATTCCTTCACTGCATTGTTGTGTGATGTGGCACTATATTTCATCAGTGCAAGTAGGTAGTAGGGTAATTTACGGTGGAAATGACATTAAGATTCTGTTTTGTGATTAGCAAGTTTTGAACCGAAGACGGAAGACAAAAGTAAAAAGAAGGGAACTGAGATAAATCCCGTAAACCAAAACATTACAACACTTCCTTCTACTTTACCTCTTCTTCTTGTACGACTCCTTTTTAAACAAGTCTTGGTCTTTGGTAATAATGGCAGCGTCAACAGTCCCATCGGTAAAATAAGAAGAAGAAAAACTATGTAAAGACAGGAACTGGTTTCCTCCTTCTTGACGGATGGCTCATAATATAATCTAGTACGTATGTAGTGGTAAAGTAGAATGCTGAAATAACAAGTGTTCTGTGCCCACTTAGAATTTTGCTATGCGAATTAACATGGCTTAAAAATGGCAGTAGTAGTAATAGTAATATGCATTCAAGTAGTGTTCATTTAGCAAAAAGAGTTTTGTATTTTTTTATTTTCACTCCTTCACTCTTTTCGCATTTCATTTCTTGTTTCCATCACACAAGTAAATCCTTGCGCATTGTATAGTATCTTATTCCCACTTCTTGGCTCAATACAGAGTCATAAAAAAGAAATTCTTAAATCCTACTTCCCGTTCTCGTCTTTTTTCTGTTGGCGATGAGATCGTTGGTAAAGTGAACTCTTTCGAGGAATTTTCTCGGGATGAGAAAGGTACGGTTCTTATGTCATACATTCTCGCTCTTCGGATTTCCTGTTTCCTGATTCTTTGGCATTTGCGTAACATTCTCCGATGATGTTGATGGGATGTGGATGTTACTACTGTTTTTCATTTATTTATTTTATCCACATCTATCCTTTGTAATCGTCGTCGTTATCTTCATAACTTAAATAAATGCTTGCAAAGTTGGATGTGTGATGGATTATATTGTGCTTACTCGCTTGGGTGTTCTTAGATTGCATAAGTCTACTACATGCTAACATTTAATATTTTATGTTCATGTTTTTAACTCCTGAGAATTATGTAATGAAATAATTTCTTAATTTTATTGCGTTTAATTTCATATGAGTATTTTTTAATGCACGCATGCGGCAATAATTCCATTTAATATAATAAAAATCTATAATAAATAAATTGATTTATCTAGAAGCACTGTAAAAAAGTCCAAGGCTATGTTGATGACTTATCCGGTATTACGTGGCCATCTAAAGATGCATAATATAAAATCGGCAAACTGCTCACATCTTAGGTATTAACCATGAATGGCCTTCGAGTTATTACTCAACTCAATTTTTCACCAATAAATAAAATAAATATTAAGTCAAATTAGTTTTAATTAAAATGCATAATTAGTCACTAGCCAATATGTCCCAACCGATTTCACAATAAAAAATAATAGCGCTGTTTTTATTGTCATCAAATATCAAATTAGTTGTAAGTAGACACTTAAAAATAATTTCGTAACCATATTCAATTTTTCTTATTTGGTGTGCATTGGCAAAATATTTATTTCGTTAGTAAATCAAGTGCAGCTTGGTTACAAAGTTAGGTATTTTGTACAAAATCGTACTTGTGTTTTTTTTCTCTCGTAGAAAGTTGATGAAAATAGATAGCAAAAGGTTTGGCTTGTAGGTTTTCCGGGTTTGTAGTTGTTAAGCAGACTGACAGCAATTTTCCTTGTTTTTCTTTATCCACTTCATTGGATCGTTTTTCTCAACAAACAACGTTTCTCTAACAGACAACAGGCAGCCCGGGAGCGGAAGTCAATAAGGTAATTTAATTAACGCTAAGATCGATAAATACGTGACATAAAAACATTGACAGAACCATGAAATTGTTTTGTGACCTTTAATATCTAGCAATTGATTTTCATAAAACAGAAACATTCCCGTAGCACATAGGTAATAGGGTAAACACTTAACATAATACACAAATCCTCATTTATAAATATGTGGGCGGGGTCGTGCCCATTTTCTTGTGTCTGCAGAGTAGGCTCATTTCAAAACTGTACGTTCCTAATTATGAACATCAATTACGTTAATCTGAGAAAAACAAAAGCTTCCATTTAAAAACGGTGTGAAGTTTATCCGAGCAAAATATATCACATTAATGAGGATGAGTAAGAAATAAAAGGTATCGATCAATTACATAAACGCAAAACTTGCTGAAAATTTCGCAATTTAAAATTCGCTATCATTTCCTAGTTTTGATGTCAACAGCAACATCACTAGCAAAAATGGGTAATTGCAAGTTGCAAAAAATTGCAATAATCCCACAGAATGTAATTCGCTAGAGGAATTAAGGCTACATTATATTAAAGGTAATATAAATGCATGCATAATGTCATAAAGCCTATTTTGCAAAAGTATAAAATAGGTACATGTCAGCCAGCCAAACAAACAAGTATACAATAATATGCACAAAATTAAGAAAGAGGAGAGAAGTTGTATGGTTGTAGTAGTAGCATAGTTAATAGCAAGCGAAGGAGTGAGCAATTGCAGTGATTATGCAACTTGTAATGAGGCTAGTCATTATGTAAGACCTTGTCTGTCAGCATCTTTTTACAGTTGCATGTATTCAACTATTGTGTAGCAAGCATCACTTGTTGTAGGTGTTGAGTTCCCTTCCCAGAGGAACCTGTATGTTGCATCAAAACGCAGGTATGCCTATATACTCTCTGATTCACAATATTATGCAGTGAGCTGTATTCCTTATGCATGTGCTTAGGCATACAAGTTACAGGTGTATATTACTACACACGCTTTTTCTTAATTGATGCCCCAATGCTTGTTGTATAAGTCGATATCAATTAAATTGCATAAATTCTGCAGTGAGAAACATTACGCACACTTGCCACACATTGTGTACATTCCTACATGCCATCACTTCATTTTAACCATCAATTTCAGTGGATGATGATGATGGTTTGTTGTTGTTTAATAGAAGAGAGGATATTGGGCAAACAGGAACGAGCTTTTGGTGCATAGCTAAAAAAATCAAGTGGTTTGAATGTTTTTGTTTTATTATTATGTTTTCATTGTGGCGAACGACTAGGAGAGGATGTTATAAATGAATATAAACAAATATTTATTACAGTTTAAATTCACACACACTGTATTTAAAATGTAAACTTAAAGAGGATCGTTAAAAAACCACAGTCCGTAGTAGCAGACGCTTATGTAAAAATTCTTAAGGCCTTATGGTTTTTTTTTATTTAAGCAGCGCTGGCCAAGCATCATTTCACAGGATTTAAATCAGGTTGTGGGGTTGTTGGGAAATCAGAATTTCCGTTTTTGTTTCTCAAGGGGGAAAACTTACTATGCAATGCTTAGTTTTGTTTCAGACGCAATTGCGCCATATATTAATACAAAATTTAAGCAGAAAATTTGTGTCAAATTATTTTAAAGTTTTTCTATTAATTATTGGAGATTGCTATCATACTGCATATCGTTTTTGACAGGGATCTTCCCTGCTGTTCAACAAAATAAACTGTCTAAAACGTCCATCGGTTAAAAGTTAAAATGCGACAAAGTAGCCAAACATTTATCAAAAAACCCTTTACAACGACTATTTTCATTTCATGGC
>JAQFYG010003281.1:0-12834 GCA_034694325.1 Entomobrya corticalis | reverse complement strand
ATGCACATTATTTGTTGCTAGGGAGGGGTAGTTTTTGTGGGAATATACCAAACAAGAGTTTGTACCTATCGCCATGAGCTCGGTAAATTCAAACTATAATAAAAATATTATTCTCAATGTCCCCCTTAATAACCATTTAACTGAATCGAGTGAGAAGAAAAATAGTAAAGTCTGCATTTTGCTTCCCAGAAATTAATGAGACAAGTCAATTACTTAGCAGGTACATTTCTACCTTGTTTTGTTTGTGGCATCTATCGTCAAACATGTAAACCAGTTGTGTGATCAAATGATGAAGTTAAGTAAAAATGAATCTGTGATGAAAAAAGATACGAAGAAAACCCTATCGAAAAAGTCTTTGATATAACGTTAAATATCAGTTTGTAAGTTCACAGAAAGCATTTAGTTAATAATCAATGACATCTAACGAAAGTAGTGAAAATAGATCGAGCATAATTACATCTGCAGGTTAATCAAAAGTCGGTGATTCAGTACGCGACTGCGAGTAATTGATAGAAAGAGACAGAAAAAAGATATCAAAGTTAAATACATTTCTCATCGAAAGAAGAGAAAAGCACGTAGGTTGCTTAGAATGTTGTGGTGATTCAAAGAAGATAGAACCAAATTTAATATTAAATTGGTAATTAATATTTTTAACCGCTTTATGGATCGTTGGAGAAAATAAAAAACTGGTTTACAAAACAAAAAGCTCTTCGTAGAAAAAATTATTTTTGGCGTACAGTACGAAAATATTTTATAGATATATTTGTCGATTATTCCAAAAACAATAACGGCTGTATTTTTCTTATTCTTATAATGCTAACCTTTCATAAACTACAAAGACTTCAAATAACTTAGTATTCATAAAGTTTTGCTTTGAACATCTGGCCATTTTTACTTGAATTTACGACTATGAACAAGTTTAAGAGATTTCTTTATCGATTATACGGCTTTTAAAATGATGGGTATTTTGCATGAACAGCTTAATTGATTGGACGCCGAATACAATTAAGTTTAATATTTGTGAGATCTACTACAACTAGATTGTTCGATTTATTAGGCGGACACATTATACAATACCTGAAAAGTTGACAAGGTATAATGAATCGAGCAAAACATAGTTTTGAAAATGTGTTTTCAAAATCTATGAAATCATCTGCTTTTATTCTTTGAGGATGTGGTTGCTGACAAATGAATGTCGGTAGAACATTTTTATTTTATATAAAATTGATTCCATTACTGTAAGAAATAAGAACAGGCATCTTCGTATATGTAAATTTTTAAAAATAAAAAAAAATCAAATTCAATTAAATTATTTTTGTATCCATGACCAGAATCGGAAGCATACCGGTAAAATGTATATTGGCTAATAGTTGAATCGAAGAAACTTTAATGAGGTGTGGAACTACCTGTCCTTAAATTTATTGAAGAGTATAACACGAAAAAGAAATGGTTTGCTTTCAATGAAATAATTCAACTGATAACGGATTTTACAAAGAAAACAACGAAAATACATCATTGGTGTACTAAACTACCACTTGATTTATTCTTAGATAATATGTTGGTCATTGTAAGTAGACAGATCCCGCCAGATGTATTTTCCTGGTTAAAGTTGCAGTTGAAATAAGCAATGAGGTTGTGTAGAGTTCCCGAATAGATAGCTTACTTAAACCAGAAGAGAGTTGAATCTATCAACTATTTAAAATGGTTGGAGAATTGTCTTATTTCCATTCATCAAAATTGAATACTCGGGGATAAATCTGGCGGCGCGAAACCGCTGAACTTGGCTTAATGGCGGTTAGGCGCTTTGAAAGTGTAAAGATAAGTAAATGTAATCGGCACAGTCTTAATTTACTGTGTAAAAATTATCTTTAAAATCGATTTATACTTCAAATTATCAATTATTTTATCGATGTTTTCTTTTAACTTGCAATACTACAAATTTACAGTTTCTGTGTTTAATAAAATAAGGCTACGAAATTGAGAAACTAAAAGAAAAAAGGACCGACGAGAGAACAGAAGATAAAACAACTCCCTGGTTTTCACTCTGAGTGACCTCATCTTACTCTTGTTGATAATTTTCAAGATTTTGTCCTCTCTCTTTTTTGATCTCTCACTCAGCTTTCACTTTATATGCGAAAAGCTTGTACTATGTTGTCATGGTAACAAGCTGGTATGAAGTTAGAAAAAATTTATTCGATGTCAAGCGAGACGTAGGAATTTTGTGTTCTTTAAAAAGAAGGATGGAAGACGTGGTGGTTGATAGATGGTAGTTGCTGGAGGTGCTTGAAGGAATCGTGTTTATTATCCATTCAACAATTTTATATGGGAAATGGGGAAATTATGTATTTAAGAATAAGCGTCTTAATTAAAGAAAATTTAATGACGCTGAAAATGTTTGCAGGAAAACATTAGTGGATATGTTTCATTAACAAATATGTTTCATCACAATGAACATTAAATGCAAGGTTTACGTTTTCATAGCTTTTAATGTTTTAGTAACTGATAAGGTTTGCAAATCATGAAAACAGAAGTATTGATTCGGAAGGTGTTTGGTTTGCTTTTATAACTTAACTGATGTTGGGGTATTCCAGAAACACTGAAACAATAGTGAGATGTGTGATTTGGGATAATTAAATACTGGTAGGTAAATTTATGACAAAATAACGGATCAGTCAAGATAATCCGCTCATTAAAACACTGGGTTAAGTGTCATAGAAAAAATTTGCAAAGCGATATAGTAACATGCAGCATGCTGAGCTGACTTCAGAAAAAAACCTTAACGCGTTGAACCGTTTTTGTAAGAATACTTTATTGCTAGTAGCAGATTAACTTGAATAACAACGATTCGGCGAGTATTTGGTGATAATAAACTAAAATAAAGTGTCAAAGTTAACAAGATTTAAAATATCGAGTAAACACATAGTAGCAAGACGTCTGTGCAGTTTAGATGTAATAACGCTAAGAGAAACTATTTGCTCTTTGCTTCCTCCAAGTTATATATTACTTGAGTAAAGCTCTTGGTTGTATGGTTTGTGCAAAATTATTTGATGGCTTACAGTAGGCTGTGTTTGTAATAATTTTGAATTTTTAATGGACGTATTTTACAACCATCGATCTATTCACAGTATGTTAAGACGGTTTTTCAAAATACCAAGTTTGTTTTGAGAAAACGAAGCTGATAATCAATATAACTAAACCAAACTTAATTGTAGAACTGTACGCCTTGAAAAGATTCGCAGCTAATCAGTTCTGTTTTTCAGATTGTAGATTGAGAGCAAACTGCTGAAAAAAGGTAATACGTAACAAATTCAAAGTAAAGTTCCTTGAAAAGACGTATTTATTCTTTTTAGTTGATAATTTAATTATTTTTCTAGACAAAAACCAAATCAAACAAACTGTTTTTTTCTAATTTTTTATGTTAATTCAAAAACAATTTCTGTTAACTCATTCAATAAAACAAAACCACTCATTTCTGAATGTACTTTATTGTGACTGATAATTTATTAAAGCATTCAGTTTCTCTTTTTTCTAAATATTAAATAATTTTTGCAATGATTACTAAATAAACTATTGCGTGAAATTTGATTTGCACTGTTAAGAAAAAAGTACTTTATCAGCTTTCACTTCATTGGGGGAAGTATCATATATCATAATGTGTAGCCAGAGTGTGTACCCATACTTTTATTGTAACAAACTTCTACAAAAAAATATTTTTGTTAACACGTTGCAGATGTAAATATAGGTTGCTATATCAGTGGAGCTGGAAATCCGTTTTGATAGACCTTCATGCTTCTAATCAGAGCGATACCCATTGCATAATTTCCTTAAAAACGAAAGTAAATGTGCAATTTCAAATGCCATATGTAATGAAAAAATTCTTGGATCGAATTTTCAATTTTTGTTTATGTAGGATTGAAGAGCATCAAATGTTACGTCTGAAAATTATACTTTAAAGTCCGGTTACTATTCAAAGTTTTACGGTATGATGCACACCGTCCAAAAAACACACACAGTGCACACACAGTTTACGGTCCAAAAAACACCGTTTTTCTGGCTTTTTCCAAAGCCGCTGGGGCTTGCATGTTTTGAGGTAAAGAGCTGAAAATTGGTCAAAATATGTTAATTGAACCTCTATAGGGGCATCTTTTTGAATTTTGTTAAAATAAAATTTTTAACACAAATTATTCATAAAAAATCGAAAAACAGGGCTAATTACGCCGACTTTCTGAAAATGATTTATAGTGTCAAAAACAGCTAATTTTGAATCTTTTATGAATAATTCGCGTTAAAAGTTTTATTTTGACAAAATTCAAATAGATGCCCCTATAGAGGTTCAATTAACATATTTTGACCAATTTTCAGCTCCTTACCTCAAAACGTGTAAGCCCCACCGGCTTTGGAAAAAGCCTGAAAAACGGTGTTTTTTGGACTTTGGAGCATCATACCGTAAAACTTTGAATAGCAACCGGACCTTAAAGTATACTTTTAAGACGTAACTTTTGATGTTCTTCAATTCTACATAAACAAAAATAGAAAATTCGATCCAAGAATTTTTTCATTACATATAGCATTTGATATTACACAAATGAAAACCTTGGGTTCGGATGACCGGCTTGAGTATTTTAGAGTTTTAAAACTAAAAGTAACCGAAACCACAAAACAAAAGATGCAAGCGTATTCAAACATTCTTGGAAAACTTTTAAGTGTTGCTGGTAATATGTACTCACTGTCTGAAAATATGGACCTAAATAATAATTTAATATAATCGTTTGGACGCCGAATGAAAAAAGTTTTCATCAAATTGGTTTTTCATCCACCTAGATTTTTGTTGTGGAAGTAGGTAGTTGCAAGCTTAATCAAGCAGACAGTAAAATCAGTTGCTAAATGTTTTGGCAATAAAATATTTTCAAATATCTATGATTTCACTATTTCATTTTAATTTAATATTTATGATTGGAGAATGCTGTGGGTGATAAATTGATTTCGTTAAAGTGTTTGCCTGTTCTATTATTATATGATATTAAAGTGTACCGAAAGATAATTTTTAATTGCATTTACTATTGTTTGTGTACTATTCTATTTATAATTTACGATCTCTTGTATTTATAAATGAATCAGCAAAATTAAATGGACACCAAGCATTGTTTTAAAAACCACATTTTTAAATGCATAAAAAGTAATATATCTATATAACTCTGTATATATCTATATATATTTTTTACGAATGACCATGTATTTTTCCTTTAATCCGAGGCTGCTATCTATGATAAGCCAATTTTCTACTAGTCTCATCTATATGGACTACTAAACATTTGTACTTACCTATAAATGTAATATTTAGGAGTCTGCAATAAAGAATCATAATAATAATAATAATAATAATTGTTGTTGTTGTTTAATCGGTGAATTTAAAGCATGTTAAAAGTTACAGGCATACACAAATCTATCTTCCTAAAGGTATTAAAGAAAAAATAAAAATAAACGGAACTGGGTTATTTGATAATGAATGTTTCCTGAATGCAGGAAAATTATGACAACGGAGAAATTGGATGAGAATTGCAAAGTATAAATTCTTATGTATATGTTCAACGAAAGATACAGATATGCGTAACAGCAAAGGCGTCGTCATTTGATTATTTAATGCAGATGTGATTAAAATTGGTTTAAATATTGTAAATTGTCCTGAAAGATGCTTTATTTTTCGACTTCAAAAACGAATAAGCTTGACGCTTTTAACATAGAAAAGTTTAAAAATTGAATTAAACTTTCCAAACATCCTGAGTGTGTGAGTATAGGAACTGATATTAGCAGTAATTTGTGCCTTTTGTCCACATTAGCCAAATCAGTTTTTCAGGGCCAATCCAAATCCAGGCATACGTCATACTTCAATTTCAATGTTTTTTTTTGGCGAACAGAAATTTGTGGAATTGGAAGATTTTTTAGACAGTAGAGAAGAAGCCGAAAGTGGAAGGTTTTTTTGAAAACTTTCCGACAACAGCTTTAATAAGAAACATTATATTATTGAAAATGTATGGGTAAATAATGGGAAGCAAATATGTTTATAATACTGCCTTGAATTTTAAAACAGGGTATATTAAACCCGTCATAATTAAGATTAAAAAGGTAGACGCCGTTTATTCAGTTTTATACAATATTTTCATATGTATACCAATGCAGGTCATGTTGTTCTCTGGTGGACTGAGTGAGTAAAACATCCTGTTGATCAAATACAGATCTAGTTAATAATTTGCTACGTAATTAGTTGATGAAACGACATAATTTTTCAAAATTAAATATATCTTTTCTCTTCAAACTAAGGTCAAGTTCATATTTCTTTTAATGCTTTTGTGCATGTAGTATTCTAAAGAACAAGTATATGTGTGTCTGATGTCGGAATATTTTGAATAACATGTTCTTCATCCATCCATTCATTTACAATTTGTAAAAGTTTTTTAACGGATTGAAATATATTGACAAAATATTATACGTTAGATGACAATAGGACAATCCTGAAATCAGTTGTGTCTTTGAAACAGAATGGTTTTAAAAATAAGATGATTCCGTCGTTATTGTGGTTAGCAGAGATTGCAGTACATGAAAACAATTGAGAAAGACTAGCAAATGCATGCCAAAGGTTAACTTTGTGGTGTCAATGGACCCTCGATTTTCATATTAGATACGTTGTTGCCGTGACCAAATGCTCCTAACTACGTAGCAAACTATTTGGAGCGCTTTTATAAAGGTTCTTCTGACAAAAGCAAAATTGTGCCATAACCATAAAAAGCAAACTGGCAAAGTTTACGCCGTAGAAACATTCAGCAGTGATTTTTGCCAATGCACAATCTAAACAGGGTTCGCCAGGGCCAGTCGTATGATATATTTTAAAAATCATAAAGCCCTAATGCTTTATAGAGCACAACAATTTTATATTCAATGTATTTGAGATGGAATTCTGTAATTCCAGATTTAAATATAGCTATTTTTACTAAATTTAGAAAGCAAATCGACCCATTTATGAATGTATCTTGCTTTGATTTTGACTGATGATTTATTAAAATTTTTCATTGTAACAAGGTGCTAGTGTTCCTGTCCGTAGAAAAATATACAGGATTTTGATTTGACAGATACGAGTTGCAGAAATAAGTGAGCCGTTTTTTCCAATTTTGTATTGACCACCTTGCATTCAAGTAGACCGACGCCAATTGCATAAAATCGTTATTAATGAGTAAGTTCAAAGAAATGTTTGGTTTTGTTAGCCGGTTTCATTAACACTTTTACGTATGCAAGTAAGCTGATGCAATTCGTATCGACCAATGCAGGTCTTAATTAACTGAATTGATTTTATTAGAATGAATGCACTTCAACCGGTTTAAATTTTTCAGTGTGTCTTTAAACAATTTAATAATTGTTCAAAACTAAAAAACAGCCAATGCAGGGGAATTTTTTTAATTTTATTTATTTATTTATTTATTTATTCTCTTTACTGCAGACATCACATTGTGCCGTAGACTTTACTTTAATTAGCCATTACACAAGGTTCCTAGAGATCGACTTACAAATACAGCGAAGTCCATAATTTCTAAACTACCGATAATGAACTTAACTATGGCTGACGCCGCGACAGCTGGAAAAGATAATTTTGGCATTGCTGCGGTTTTTGAAATTTTAAAATTATTTCAAACGTTTTTGGCACTGGTACTGGTCGTTGTACTAGCTGTCAGAAAAAATGGGTCTAATAATAAATAAAACTTAACCACTTGGGCGTTGATTGAGAAATATGCGCAAAATTTAAGTGTTTGAAGTAAAAACATTTAAGCCAAATATTAAATAAAGTTTGAAAATCAGCTGTTTTGGACCGAATTTATATGGAGATAATCGAATACATCTAATGGTAGCAAAAGCTATGTTCAGTGAAATTTTTGCAAAAATGTTTAATTTGACATAATTCAAAAAAATACCCTTAGAGGGGTTTAATTAGCATATGTGAACCAATTTGTAGCTCTGTACCTCAAAATCTGCAACCCCCAGCGGCTTTGGGAAAAGCTGGAAAAAGTGACTTTTTTCTGGACTATGGGACCTCCTACCGTAAAACTTTGAATTGCGACCGGACCTTAAATTATACTTTTTGAAATAGATTTTAACGGTCTATAATCCTGTGCAAACAAATAACGAAAATTCGATGCAACATTTTCATTCATTACATTACATGATGATCATTACATGATGTAGCATTCGGGTGAGCACATATATTAAAATGATGTGTTGATAATTACATACATGACTACGTGTTTGAATAGAGCTTCAATTTCTATAAAGTACACAAATTAATGAATTGATTACTCAGTTGATGCTCTACCAACCCACTACTTAAAAGGCTGTAAAAGCTTGATTCTTTTTAAAAATGTAGTTCCTCGGGATAAAAAATGGTATTAATCGGTCTAACAATAAGATAAAATGTAAAAATTGGACGCCATGTAAAATATTGTGCTTAGATACATTGGACGAACAAGCTGTACAGATTACCAGATGTCTTCGTTGGATGATGACAGAAATGGACACATTGAAAAATTCAGCAAGATAAGGGGTTGATAACGGGTTTGATAAGCTATTTAGAAACAAAAAATCAGATAATAAAATTTGCATCCAAAAATACAAATTTTAAAGTGAACTAATGCTGTGAATCGACTTTCATTAACTGTTAGAAATAACCTGAGTCTTATAATAAATAAAGTTTGAACATTTGGAAGCCGTCAGAGATATATGTTCCACATTTAGAGCTTTATTTAAACGCAGGTGTTTCGTAGTTAAATAAATTTGTTCGAATTAAATATAAAAAGGTTGCCTAAACAGTAATTAAGAGAAAATATGTAGCCGATTTCTTTTGACTTCAATAATGTTTTGTTAATTCTAACACTGTGTTTAATTTTTATGATACTTATCGAACAAGCAAAACTAGTTAGTAGGGTTTATGAGAGGTTTGCACGAAGCAGATAATTATGTGGAATATAATTGGTCCAATAAACAGCTTCTTTGAAAAACAGATCAATCTGTATTGGTCTTAATGAACAGCAATAAGCCGCATTAATTTGCAAGAGCAAAACCATCCAAAGCTTGACTCTATTTATATAATTTTCTGTTAGCATATGAGCCTCCATTTCATTTTTATCAAAGGTCATCTAAGGTTCATATTTTTTCCTATAACTTATGAAGTTACTTTTTCATAATCGGCGTAATGATCAACTCGATTTGCTGGAGCTGAACAATGTATAGCTTGACTTTCATATTTTCATTTCTGGTGACTACATGAACGAGTTAAGTTAAGAATTTAGTTTATATGAAAATCCAGAACATGGTTATAATAATTATCTTGGATGAACTTTCAAATGTAAGTTATAAATGTCAAGAGAAGCAGAGTTCGCAATCAAGAAGGTTTTTGTATTTGATAAGCTACAAACTGTTAATGAAGAAGACGAAACACAATTTTATCGTAAAATGCAAAATTTAATGAACTAAATAGATTTTGTTAAAACTGATGTACGCCAGTCTGTGCTTCGGTATTTTTAAAGCTAATTGTATCTATTTAAAGCATTATTAACTTCCATATTTTTGAATTGCATGGAACTGGGTGTACTGGCTGTCAGCAAAAAGTTAGTCCATGATTATATACGGTGCAACATTTGGACGCCGAAGGAAAATTATATTCAATATTTGTAATATAACTTAGAAAAGAGAAATCTGGTAAGGCAGATTGGGATAATAGACGTAAATGATCAGGCAAGCAAAAGGATACTGAAGAAGGAACTGATTTGTCCAACTTGACGTGAAATTCAATTTGAAAAAATCTGAATGACACTACAATGTACTTCCTTAATTGTCGTGATGGCTTCCGTATTGCTTTAGTTGTTTGTAGGCAAAAACCTGGGGCATGTGATCTTTGTAACAATGAACTGAGAAACCATTTTATTTTCATTTTATTTTGTAAAATATCATTTAATATGTGTCATGACAATAATGCAGTTCAAATGTACTAACAGCAGGGATATTTGTCGATGTTATTGGTAAAAGATGCAGACATAGCAAGCAAATAATATAACAAAGGAGACTTTCGCTTATGTTTGGACAAGGTTTGCATGTAAATTGATGGGACAATGTGTTAAATGTTTATTGTAAAAATTCTTATAAATAAATTCTTTATTGGAATAGATTAAAAAATAGATTATGTATACAATCGTTTCGTGTGAAGTAATAAACAAAAGTAATTAGCAGTGAAACTTTGAATTTTAAAACACTAATTAGTCAGCTTGATTTGCTAGATACAATCCAACTATATCTTGGAAACAAATTTGAAAATTCAGGATACACAACTCATTGTAAAACAGTACTCATTGTGTAATTTAAGTATTGGTAAACAGGTAGACGAGCTGTATGTTAAGTGCATAAAGATAAATAAAAATGGCACTTGGAAAAAACAAATAATATCCAAGATAACGAACAGAACAAAGGCGGAAGAGCCTGTTGCAGAATAAAGTTTTGATATCATGTAAATATGAATTTATTTTCCTGTTGTTTGAATATTTAGTTATCATTCATTAATATATTTATACAACTGAGAGCACGGTGCATTTATAATTTTTATTCAAAGGTAAAAATATATTTACATAGAAATTGCTTAATGTACCAGGAAATGTTCCTAAACTTTTTGTCAACCTAAACGGCGTTTAGAGATTCTTGTAAACATATTAGTGCTTGAACAATGTAGAGATGGGCTGTTGAAAAAGTTTTCAGTATGCGAAAAATTGAGAAGACATCAATGATGAAGGAAATTGCTAATACTTAAATAAAAATCAATCACATAGATTACTTGGAATGTCTTTTGTGTAATTTGGGTTGAAGTAGTTACGAAAGAAATAAGCATTTTCTTCCGCTTTTAATTTTGTATGACCAAAACCTAAATTTTAAGAACGATTGGGCAGCTTATACGTACATTTCTGCGTTTGGAGTAGTTTAGGGTAAATGTACTTTCATCTGTTTGATCAATTTATGCAAAAATAAGCTTTGCGTAGTCCATTTTTTAGGGAACGAAAATGCTTTCCCTAAATAATATTTGGCTCCTGTGAAAGCTAAGAGTACGGAGGACATTTGCATGGTCCTAACATTTATCCCGAGTTCACACTTAATGACCTGTTGTCACGAAAAACAGTGCACGGTAAAGCATTACGCGTACGTTTTTATAACGTGTTTGTTTAAATTTAAAGTGCACCTTTTGGACGTCGAATGAAAATTATTTTCATATTTAAGTAAACCCTGTGGGCCAATTAAACTGTGATATCATCTTATGTGTGTACAGAAGTATATATCATGCTAATAAAACGTAATAGAATATTTTAGAGTTTATCATATTCTCTGAAATCCAATTTTTGAAGCTCCTGTTTGAAAAATGATTGTATGTAAATTGGGGTGAAGGTGTAAAAAGTATTTACCAAAAAATTGTTTTAATGATACCCAATATTTCATCGCAGCGTTATGGGAAAGTGAATATAGGTTCAAAATATAAAACTGCTGATAAATTTTTGAAGAAAATAGGAAATTGTTTGTTTTAAATTTTAGAATACCGTTTAATATAATTTTTGACAAAACAATATTGCATGTAAACGAACAAATATGTCAATTTGGAAAAGTTTGGGTAAATATTCCGATAAGTCAAGCAAGGTCTGAGGTTTTAGTGTCAACTGACTAAAAGCAATTGAATTTCGTCCGTTTAATTGAGTAACTAATTTATATATATCAAAGTTATATCAATTTTTAATTTGGTATGCAAATAGTTGGTGGAAAGTCGCAAGTTTGCATAGGTTAATGAAAATTCGACAGAGATGATTCGACAAAATGTTCATGCCACACGTCACGTCAACAATGAAAAATAAACCGGAGAAGAACACTCGTGATAATTTTAACTATTTATCTCAAAAATTAAAATTAAATTCTGAATTAAAAATAGCTCTACTGAAGATAAACTGCCTAACGTACAATTATCTAATTCTAGTAGACTAAGTCCATAAGTACATTTACTTTGGGGCAAATCAAAATACAATTTTACAGAAAAATTGGAAACGATGTCACTAAGCAAAGTCGACACAGCGAATGAGGAAAAAATGAACAGAACACTACATAAAAAGGGGAGTAAGACCAAACCAACTCCCAGGAAAAATAGAAGCTTCACTTTTACAGAAAAGGTGGGATGACCACCAACAACCAATAAAAAATTACTTCCAGCGAGCCAAAACTGGATAACGGTAAATGACGGCTCCAGAAAACCTGGGACAAGTTAAGCACTATTTCTACATTTACGGATCCGGATTCCGTAAGTGACAAATGGCCTTGACTTTACAGGAGAACTTGAACTTCAGCTCAGTAAAAAAAGGAATTACAATAATCTTAAGATGAGTGTCCACACACATCATCTTTACACATAGTCAGAGAGGAAAGGTTTGAGCGACAAGAGAAGTTTATCGCTTACACGTTTGAAGGTGAGAAGCACAAGCACCATTCACCACTACATTAAACATCGAAATAAAGGATAATTAAGCAAATCCTATCTGCCCATGCAGATCAACAAAAAAGACTCAAACTCCTGATCCTGACAAATATGATTCATAATTAAATTACACGCCGTATGAAACATTATGCGCATACTTATTCGAATATTATAATCGTTAGATTAGAATGCGTTGTTGGATAAGGATAGTAATGATTATATTTTAAAATAATAAATCGGGTAATACCGATGGAGATAAGTGACAGGATATAATGTGATAACCCGGCTTCGCCGGGCTTGCT
>JAQFYG010003280.1:0-12836 GCA_034694325.1 Entomobrya corticalis | reverse complement strand
GATTGAAGATAACCAAAATGTAATTCATCATATGATGAAGTATTGCTTGCTATCCATGTTTGTATGTGTCTTTGAAATCTTCCTATGGTCAAAATTCTTTCAAACCTTACTGATCCAGGTTTATTCCCGAGACAATGACTTCAAATTACATCTTACTTCGGTCCCAACCCAATGTTTATAACAGTGTCAAAAAACAAATGCTTAAAGATTTTATCACATTGGCTAAAATAATATTGTTAAAGAGGG
Organism: Entomobrya corticalis; assembly: GCA_034694325.1. Classification (NCBI taxonomy): domain Eukaryota; kingdom Metazoa; phylum Arthropoda; class Collembola; order Entomobryomorpha; family Entomobryidae; genus Entomobrya; species Entomobrya corticalis. The sequence continues at coordinate 12,590 of JAQFYG010003280.1, read as the reverse complement.
GAAGTCTCGTTTCAGGTGCAAATAAATGGTGGAAAGGAAATCGCGTTGTTCTGCTGATATCTCCAGAGAATATACAATTCAATGTTTACTATGTAACTTTGATTGAAAGGGCAAGTCTCACGTGAAATAAGACGTTTTCACTTCACGCTTGAACAGTTTGAAGAATGATCGTGAAAATGTGTAATTTAATTTGGCATCTGTAAATAATATGTATTCCTTTACCAATGATGCTATGGATAAAAATATAACAAATGTATGTATAAATCTATAACCGCATCTTCTATTTTTAATTAAATGTACGCCATAAGGAAAAGGGAAATATGTATAAACATTGGAATGAGACGATTAAATAATAAAATTTGTGCAGAAATTGCTGTATTATCTTCGATTACTGAAGCACTCATCCTTCCTACAACGCTGGTTCAGCAACTGCCTTTAAATTAAAGCAGTTTTCTTATCAGATTCACGAGAGGAAGCAGATTTGCAGACATTGACTTATTTCTGGCCTCTCATAATAATAGCTTCTTGACTAAATGGTTCGCTATCGAATCTAATATGCTCCCCTTCTCCCGACTTGCAGCCTGGATGATGAAGGGGGCATTATACCATTTATTTGTATTAGTTTTTTTCTGTCTGCCAAACTACAACAATATTTTCCATAAATATTTACTATGATCATCCTATCATACGAAAAATAATATGTATAACATCATTGGTAGAAATATATTGTACCCAAGGTCCATCCGGATGAGAAAAATACTGGCTTTTTGTGTATCGACTTGCTTGACACTTTTGGTTGACTAGATTCTGGCAGCATCTCATTCAGTCATCCACTTTTCCACAGACAATAAATACATAAAGAAGGGATTGGCACGGTCGAGATGTTTGCTACATTACCATTACCATTTTTGTTATAAATACAACGGAGTATTGTATTTTTTCTTTTCTTTCACTCCAATTTTGCCCTGCTTTTACATAGTGCGGCCGACCCTAGATAAGAAGAATAATGTCAATGTCTCTAGACAAATAAAAATATTTGTATGAAATGCTTCCGAGGTTTGCTCATGTTGCTGCGTGGTTTTTATCGTTTCGAAAGGCAGAGTGCATGTATGCATCGGATTTTCCCCATCATCAAAACGATACCGCAGATTATTATGATGACGATCAAATGCATACACTACTATTGTGCTCAAATGATGATGGGATATAGACACTTTGCTAGGGTTCTTCAAAAGTGGAGGATAAAGAATACATCGAGGCAGCAACCAGCCGTCATGATCATCAGGACAATCAAGTCATTTCATTTATTTCTTCCGAAATGAATTCGAGGGGAAAATTTACCAAGCTACATGAATATAAGTAAGTTTAGTCTACTAACTGCATATACTTTATCGTATCAACTTATTGTGGTTATGAAGGATTTCTCGGTATTGTCTCTCTGGGACTTGGTTTACGTCTACTCATCATGATGATTTTGATCCAGTTGCCAACACCAGTTACATATTTATAGAAATGAAATATAGTCGCACATTGATCTCACCCAAAAAGACAAGAAGAAGATCTTAGAGCAGATATGATATGATACACACAAGTAAATAACGTCGCATCTTCTATTTAGCTCCGAGGGTGAGAGCCAAAACGTTTTGCTGCTGTTGCTTTTCCATCTATCTGTAGCAAAATTTCCTGCCGCTGTCGACTTTCTCATGAAAGAATGAGTGGTAAAAGAGGCGCAATATATTCACCCATAAATAAATATATCGGGATGTAATCATGTGAAGAGGCTCGGTCGCATTACGGGTGAAATCTGTTTCTCATGCCCGATGCTTTTACTTAACTTTAATAACAATATTTTTGTATAACTCGAAAACTGTGTTCGCTTTTACTTTTACACATATGAAAATAGATACAGAAACACGTTTTCTGGTACCTTTCAGCATATACATACGCAATTTTCCGCCATTTATATGGATTGTTGTGTGAGAAAGTTTGCTTCAGTATGAATGCGCCTACAGTTATACTATAATATTAATAAAGAAAGGACAGTATGCTTTCACTTCCTCAAGTCATAGTCGTACATTTGTCACATGATATGATATTTACACAAGAAAATGGGGAAAGAAGAGATGGAAATACACACAACTTTAGTCTTTTTCAGAAAAAAGTAAAGGGAAAAATCTGTTTCACGGAGTTATATAAGAAAAGATATTATTACTTTATTTCATATCGGTATGAACAAAGTGATGGCAAGCAAAGAAAACTGTCCTAATATTTTGTAGATAGTTTCAAACAGAAAACATGCATTTGTATATATGCGTAGAAATGATATGAGGAAGAAGGCAAAGTGTTTGTGTGAAATATTTTTTGTGATTGTGATTGCTCGACACACATTGCCTTTTTACAACAATAAGAATAGAGTGTTATTTTCTATCTTGTTTGTAAGCTTTATATAGAATAGAGAAGAATGTAGATATGATTGGATACTAGCTGGGACGGTGTTCTGGAGGGAAAAGAAGAAAAGTCATATTTTGAAATTGAGATTGCTTATCTCTCACAAACTTTTTGTACCGTTCAACTTGCTAACTGTCACGTTAAGGATAAATTGTGACTCATATACAGAGAAACCACATCACCACCAACAAAAAAGAGAAATTTTCCCAGCTTGTTTGTTGCTTTTCTTCCTGGCGAGAATATGCTCGTATAATGTATGCTCTAGAGTAAGTAGTGTGTAAGTTAAGTAAATAATATCAAAATGGAATATGGCACATCAACCGGCTTTCCGTGCGACGGGAGAACTAAAGTACATAACAAATGTGCTGGTGTGTGTGGCGTGGTGCAAGTGTGAGATTGTTTTCTGTTGTTGCAACTTCTATCTCCCTTATTTTTTGCTCAAGAAGCGTTGAAGCATCTTGACTATTTTTTAAGTCTTTCTCTTCCTCTTCTCATATCTTATGTTACCCAGCAAGGAGCATAAGGGGAAAAACTAATGCGACTCAAATTTGTGCATTTGAACTAAAAAGTGCAGAGACAAGCAGTATATAACTGCTAATGGAATCTGTTTTTTTTGCCTACTGGTGTGCCAGAGAGACAACGACAGTCTAAAATCTAAGTAGGTAGAAAGTATAGGAAGTGAAAAGGAAAGATAGAAAGGTATCTTCTATAATGAAGTTTAAAAATGAGCACTAGAAAGAAACATTGACTCACTTGTCAGCGGACCTATACAGTTGACCTTTCCTTACATTATTTCAAATCAGAAGAAAGCAGCTTAAAGGATGACTTAATACAAACGAATTGTTCAAAGATCAAAGATAATATACAGCATGAAAAAGTCAGCTTCTTTCTTTTAAACGGCATAACCTAAAAGTATGCTTGGTATAGACTGAGTCATGGATGTTCTATACTTATAAGTGAGCATTTTACATACAACATCCCTTTTGGTGAACACAATGGTTCATGCTGGTAGGCACTCACAAGGGGTTTCAGTTTTCTCTTTTCCAGCAATAATAGATAAAGTGAAAGTGAAATTTAGTAAATGCCAGATTATTATTACCTTGTCTTTGCTCTCCTTTTGGCTTGCTGGAATAAGCGAGGAATTATGTGCCTCTGTCTTCCTCCACTGGAATGTGGATATGCCGCTCTCTTTCTTATAGAAAAAAAATTCTGTCTCCAGCAGGGTTTCGTTAGTAAGCAGAAGGAGCTCACATTTTACAACAGATTTTACAAGGAGAAAAATGAAGATTCTGCCTTGTCACCTTCTTGGAATATGCTTTGAATGCAGTATTTGTCATTTCTCTATTCGTAACTCTTCTGCTTTAATACAAAATATAAAGTATACGTTCATATTGAAATACTTTCTTTAAGATTGAATGCATGAAATGCAGTATTATTGTAGAGGAGAAAGGCCGAGACATTCCAAATATATTCTAGTCGCAAGTCCCAGCCAGAAGGGTAGTGAGATAGCAGAAGGAGATAGAAATAAAGGCAATCATCTTCGTTTGTCTACTATGTGCCTTTACTAAAGGCTATCATCATCACCACAAATACGTTTTGTATTCTTTCTTTATATGCAATTGCATATTTCAGCTCAAGTTAAGTATATAAAGGAGAAATAGGAAGAGTTGTTAGCAACACTTTCCCAACCATAATATGTCCCAACAACCCCCTTGTCTGCTGTGCTGAAGAAGTTACTAAAGTGAAAAGTTTTTTCTCGGCGTTGGCTCAACTGTGCGGCCCTTGTCTTCGCTCATAAAGGAAACCAAGCACGATCCCAGATTTTCTCTACTCAATTTCATTTGTACAATCTACTAACCAACCCAAACTGACAAAGGGCAACTATATGAATATAAAGCTGACATTATTTTTTAACGAAAAACAGAGTGGGTTATTAAATTAACTACAGTTTAAATTGAAAAGTAGACAGTCAGTTAGGAATAGAAAAAAATATCAATCAATAAAATCATTATTTACATATACCGTCCCGTTGTTGCATTTTAATGTAGAAACAGAAAATACTTTGAAGTTTAAATTCGAAACCCTTTAAATGAGTTATGCTCATTGTCAAACAAAGTTAATGATGACTTGTGTTTATATATTAAAGAAGCATGGGGTGAAGAGAGAAGGTCAAATTTTTCTCTTTTACTCTGCAACATGAGAATGAGAATACCGTGAAACAAAGTTAAATAATTTGTAAGTCTATATAGTTTAAATATTGTATATAATCTCAAATGAAATGAATATGCTTCCTTTGTGCATGAGTTGTGACAATAATAAAGGTTATTAAATGCGATATATTTTGCTCCTTCCTTTATATTACTTTTCCCCCTAATATTCCTTCACTTCCGTTTGATAGGGATGTCAAGCCACTATCTTAAAACAGCAAGACCCAGTAAAGCATTATCAGCATAAAAGTGGTATACAAATGATTTGGAGTGTGTTTGCGGATAAGAAAAGGGTTAAGAAAATAATGGCTGGATGAATAATAGAAACTCTTGTGTGACAACAGAATGTATAATGCACAATTCTGAACAGAAAACCCCGCGCTCCACAGTCTTTTCTCATTTTTCAGGCACAGATTCTTCTCCGCCACCACTGTCAACTATTTTTGCTCTTCATCTCGATTTGGGAGAAAGGAAAAGGGGTAATAAATTTTTGCCCATAAAATTAATTCAGGAAACCAAAAGGACATAGTTTATTAAGAGCCCCTTTCTCTTTTGTCTGTCCTCTGCAGCATCAGCAGTGGCCATTCATGTACATATTTACATATGTACATTTTATAACTTCTTGCCTTCCGTCAGGATGAGCACTTGTCTAAAATAAGATACGGATGAGAGAACGGGTAAAACATACAAAACCTACATCGTATCCCTTTTTGCTCAAAAAGATAAAGGGGAAACGGTTTAGATATGCAAATATTCTTCAAATGGACACAACCACACGGATTTCTTTCTCCTCTAACCCTTTATTCTATTCATTCTTGTAAAAGCTGACGTCTTTGCTAATTCCTCTGTCACATTGTATCTCTTTTGTCGGTACAGTTGTGGTAATAATCTTGATGACGATCATGATCATAGTAAAATGGTCACGCCTTATGCAAGCAAAGTATGGTATTGTTTAATAATGCCATGTTGTTCGTGCCCCTCTTGCCCTTTGAGAAAGAAGCAGAAAGGAAAGAGGTTATAGCTCGTATTAACTTTGCTATTATGATTATTGCTTTGACTTTAACAAAAGATATGCACATAATATTATTATTATCGTGTTTTCCTAGTTTTACTGCTGATTCCAGTTCCAGTGCATAGAAAGCATCAGTATAGTATGCTCTTGGTGTAAGTGTAAGTAACTTGACCCCTTCGCCTGCGTTTTCGTGCATACGCAATATTTTGAATAACATTATTCTGAAAAGTAAAAAGGATGAGATTATCAGTAGGAGGACTTATTGTACTTTAAAGTTTGCCACATTGTGGTCCTTATGTGCCCGGTTTAATGCTTTCCTCAATAAATTTAAGAATAACGGATCAACCTTGTTTTATGCAGTCAAAACTTTTGTTCTCTTTTAATGGCCATTCTTTACATTGTGCTCCAGTGAGATTATGATATAGAAAATAATAAACTAAATTAACAACAACAAGCGGAACTATATTATTATGCGCCTATCCACATACTACAGCATGCGGACTTATTTGCGTATATGCGCATGCTAAAGAAATATCATGAAAGATAAGGAAAATGGAAACAATAATAATGCTTTGAAATGACAAGAATAGTGAGTAGTAAGTAATTACGGTAGAGCTTTGATGTGTCGTGTAGCAATTTTGGAAAATTTTATTTTATTTTCCAACTACGAATAGAAATAATGAGCACACAAGCAATAAAAAGAAATATTGAATCAGCCCGTAAGGAGTAATAACAAGTCACGTAAGTTTCCACAAATGTCTTCTTTGGAATGTTGCACGAGATTCAAGGTTTTATTCATGACTTTCATTATTAGAATCCTTTGACATTTTACAACATCAACATATTTAATGTCGCTTTTTTATGTTTACCGTATATAATTTACAGTTATACTCTAAATAGAGAATCCCTTAATATCATACTAGATAAGAGACTTGAATGGCTTAAGTACATCGGATAGCAATGTTTAATAGTATGCTTTATCATAATTGTCTAAACATTCCAAAAGCAAATCACTAATAAATCACTGTTTTAAACTCTACACAATCTTGACAGGTATTGCATTATTCCTTCTATTACAGTATTTACAATTTAGCAATTACTTGACGGAGAAAAACGGACCACAGCATTATGTTTTTTACAACAACAAAAAAAAAAGATTTTATTCGCACATTACCATCAAATACTTTTATCTTAAGTCTTAAAGTACTGTAATTACATATACTACAAGTGATTTTCGTACATCTGATGTGAGTGTCAGAGCATTAAATAATTTTATTAATAATATCTATCACACGAGTAACTGATATCATATACATTTTAATTTCAAAACTACAAAATTTTAAGTAATTTACCAAAGTACTATACAAAATATCAACACGTACATTTTTGAGTGCTTTATATACTTACACAAAATATCATTAAGAAAAACAAACGACTAGATTGTATGGGTATACTGATAGTGCGCCAATTGGTTGCAGCGTACATAATACAATTCCATTAAAATCATAATAATCGTAATAGTGAAAACATTAGTTATTGTATCACAGGGTCATACACACTACATACCAGACAATAAAGTTTGAAGATATAAGATTTCACACAACTGCAAAATCAAAATGCAACCTACCCGTTATTGTTTTATACATATCAAAAATGTTTTAAGTTTCCTCTGCTCTATCCTGATGAGCAGTCATATGCCTTGTAAGATGGTGTCTTTCTCTGAATGTCTCATGACAAACAGGGCATTTTAGTTTTTCCTCTCGTTGCCTTTTCACAGGATCGGTATCCCTTCGGTGATGAGATCTCATATGGTAAACGAGATCAGAAGTCATGCGAAATCCAATATTGCATTTAGCACACACATTCTGTGCAGGAAGCGTAAGAGAAGTTAAGGAAGGTGGGAGAAGGGTTGTTGAAGGGCTCATACCACACGGTGGAACTGCTTGAGGTGGAGGCTGTGAGGTCTGCTGACCCACCTGTTGGCCGCCTCCATTATTGCCACTTCCAGTTGGGCTCGATCCCATATTCCTCCCTGGTGACCCTAAAGGACTAGGATATGTAGGATGCCTACCAAATTCTTGAGGAACTCCCAGAAAATTCGGATACGGATAATTTCCAGCCGCCGCCAGCGCAGCGTATGGATCTGGGAAAGGTCCAACGCGAAGCTTAGGATATGAAATATTGATACTTTCAGATTTTTCCATTTTTGCATGGAATGGTATGCTTCCAGCTGCGGCCGCTGCTGCAGCAGCCGCAGCCATGTGATTGCCTCCTGAAGCTGCAAGGGTAGGTAAGCCTAGAGGAAACCTGGCTACGTGTGGGAGAAGTGCTATTGTGGACGCTAAGTGGGGCAAACTGAGATCAGCCCCGGACGTTACAGAAATGGTCCTGGTAGCATTACCATTACCAGATATAGAGCCGGATACCGTTGGCCCATTCCCTCCTGCTTGTGTACCAGCTGAACCACTGGAAAGAGTGAGTCCAACCGCGGCTGAGGAAGGCAGTAAAGTAGAAAACTGAAGATTTTCTTTGATCTTGAGAGAGTCCACCGTTTGATTTATGTCAATGGTTCTCCGCGATTCAAAGCGTATTTCTTCTTTGACAGGACTCCGATTGTTACGACTTTTATGGCCTGCTCCACCACCACCGCTAGACGCTGCTACTGATCCCCTTGCTAGTGGACTACTACCATTACGTTTGATATCTAGTACTTGATGATGAGGATTGTGATGATGATGGTGAACATTGACTGAATTATTGTAACGATGGTTCATACTGCCGTTGGTGTTTGAAGACGTAGAAACATTAGGCCGGCTAAGCTGATGTAGTTGCTGTTGATGATGAATGAGCAGAACAGGATGAAGTGGCGGACTTGGTTGTTCTGGAATGGAAGAGGATGGAGAGTGTGTCTGTGACTCTGATTCACTCATTGAGCCATTGGTCATCACATCGATGGATGAGCTGTCCGAATTTGTCCCATCCTGGGCTAGATTGTATGGGCTATGAGTATGCCGATGTTGGTCATTACTGCTGGGAAAAGGAGCAAACTTTCTTTCTACGTTATTATTGTTACTATTTACACCGCTGCTACCGTTGGATGGAGAATCCCGGTCTGAGAGTTTAGTAGGTGCAGTAATATTACAGTTGTTATTGCTGTTGAAACTAGTTTCCTTTTCCGATTGACCGGTTAGAAAAGCTATGTCAAATGTTCGTTTTTTGCGTACCATTTGATCTGGCGAGGAGCTGCTTGTAGGTGTTGTATTCGCCGTAGAATCTGAAGATGGAGGATTCGTTGAGCCCGTTGCAGGAATCGTTACTGAAGTCGTCATTTTGTCAGTAATTTCAACCAAGCCCATCACAAAAATTTAATCTTAGATAATTAATAGGATAATGTCAGAATAGTCAGAAACCATTTGCACAAAATAGCATTTTATTGTCAGACAATGGTTCGTACACATAAATATCACGTTTCCGCAAAATTAAAATCATTTTAGCCCTCAGAGAATATTAAATACAATCTGGTTTCGTCAAATCCCATATGTGCGTCACAACTCATTATAATCCAATATATTTTTACTTTTGTATTAAGCATAATATTCCGAGTTGTCATTCTCTATACATCATCAATGGAGCATGGAGCACTACTTGCTAATCCGCTGGGTTGGGTAATCTCTGTTACAAAATGAAATTCCCCAATTGATATTGAACTGCATGAAAGTGGTGCACTGGTGTTGTTTGTCATAAAAATCAAACGTGCACTGTTTTTCCTGTTTTTATTCCACCACCGATAACGAAACCCAACTGCAATCCAATATCCATATGTTGCATGTAGCTCCACTAAAAAATTTTCTCAGCACTTTGCACATTACATTGGATTATATAACATCGTTTGTTATGAAAGTTCAAAAAAAAACTACTTCATCGTCTGCAGTCTGCGTTTTTTCCCGTTTTCCGAGTATATGTACATAATAAGCGGGTGGAACGTGTTGGTGAATGAAGGGTCTCTGTCAATGAAAACTGTAGGCTAAAGAGTAGAAGTACGACTGCGGTTCTGAGGGTACGGTTGCGTTGCAATAATAAAGCATACGGCTAAGCCCTTTTTGTCCCCTTGCTTATTGTCCCGGCAAGGCAAGGGGGAGAGAGTTCAATGATATATTAGTATGCAAGCCTAGCTTGTCTTTGCCTCACTTCAACAAGGTCCATTCTCTCAATCGCAGGTTGCAAAAAATGGGGTGTTAGTAGAATTGATGATGGTGATATAGGTATACTTTGTTTACAAAAGTTCGATCTGATAACCTCTGTTGTGCAATATTAATAATAATAGTAATAATGATAATGCACTGGCTCAAAGAATAATAGGATCCAACAGATGTTTCCGTTCGACACAAAAACACACAACTACACAAAAAACCGCTTCTCCAGTTTCCACGTCTGTTTTTTTACTTAACATTTCCTTCGAAAATTAAGCATTGCTCAAAAAACAGAGATGCTTTTTATAGTTTGGGCTGGCAATAATGTGAGATCGGTGCCACCGCTTTTGTCAACGCTAAAACGTTTACCAGTTCTAGAAGACAACTGATGAATCTCCGATGATGGGATGAAATAAGAGTAAACTGTTGAAGAAGGGAGAGACGTCGTGCTGAGCTTGGAGAGGCAAAGAACTGAGGGAATATGAATATGAAGCTTTAGAAGATATAATGTTGAGTTCCAGGGAGCTGATCACTTGTTCAATGCTGCTTCTGATAGCGACAGAAACCAACTGCATGCTGGGGATGGGTTCGTCACTGTTTTATCCGATTTTTCGGGGAATCTTTTCTACTTGGTGCTGTATTTCTATTGTACATAAATATATCGGGATTCTTTGCTCCTTTCCCACACGTTTGACGTTATATTATACTTACATGTAAAAAGCCAAGGAAAGACATAGGACTTTATTACGCACATTACTTACATTTCGTGAATTTACATAGTTCACCAAAAAATTTGACATTTATAGTTTCCAAATCATTCACTACTTCAATAAGAAACATTAAACAGCTAGTGAAAGTATATGTAATTTTTAATTGTCTACACTAGTTGTAAGCTGTAAATTAGGCTGGCATCTTTCCTATCTTTATCATCCCTGTCTGCTAAATTTTACCCAGAAAACGAACAAACTCAAGACGTATATTATGTAGATAAACTCAGGGGTTTTAATAAATTCAGCGAATGAGGTACCTTTGAAATATAAAATATCTGTAGTCTGTAGTGTAGCGATTTCACGTTACCTGATAGCCAGAACAATTCATGGTAAATTATAATTGTTGACCATTTATGTTAAAACTTAAATGCTGTTGTGGGTTAAATAACCATTGTGTAAGTTTGTGAACCTATTTTAAATGTCTCACGATCGCAAGCCCATTCAATCATTCATAACGTGATGCATGGCACTTGACCATATGTCTAATCCCATTGCTATTGTAGTTGCTGCCAAGCTTCATTAAGAATTATCCCATCCACTCTTTTACTTAAACTTTTATATATTTATGAATTTCTGGTTAGTGCCAGAATAGAAGAAACAATGATAGTAAACAATGTGAACGACCATTCATCACGTTCCATGCGTTATTCCTTTGTGACTTTGCATCGTGTGCGTTCCCATATCATATTATGGTTAACTTTTTCATTGCAGGTCGGCCCATGTCATGAAAAATAGTAAATGGTTGGAATTGGGTTTTGCTTGTGGTTCCAATCAAAACTTGCTTTCTCTTCGATTAGTACTCTGAACGGGGAATTGTGCAGCTGGGACTTTGCCTGTAGTCCGAATTACTATCAATTGTCCTTCAAAAAGGGACGGGAGGATGGCAAACAGGAAAAAGTTTCGTGAAGGAAAGAGTTGATGAAATAACAATATCGTAAGTCAAAGTCAAACAATACTCCGATTTGTATGCCCCGTTTGAAACTGCAAGATTTTTGTGGTTCTCGCTCTCGCTAAAACTGTGTGTCTATTTTTCTGATTTAGTTCCAATAAATGTATAGAATTTTTTTAAATGCAGAAAAAATTCTTGTCAACAATTATCGTCTAATTTTATATTGGTTGAGAGTTGAGAGATATGCTGAGAATGTAAGAATAAAGACGATGGGTTGTATTTTCAATTGCCATACGTTAATTAAAATAGATGCTGGAACTGGAAACCGCTAGAATATGGTAACGTAAAAATCTTGCTTTCCGACAAAAATTGAACTTCCTCTATTCTGCTTGGTGATTCGGTGATTTCAAGCATCAAAAAAGCCATTAGTGCGATTGTAATTCATGCATTTATGCAGAATGGTTGGCGTATACTAATTCAATTGTTCCAAAGACCTCACCCGACACAAATTCTCAAACGCAAAGAATTCACATAAATATTTAAGTTCTGAGCTAATGATTTTCCTAATATGATTGTTTAAGTCATTTCTACTACTTCCAGCACATTTACTAATACATATGTACCTATTCCTCTAGGATAACATTATTGACGCCAACTTATGTGACAGGAAATGGAACGTCGGCCAGATTTGCTATGCTCTTGCCATAGATCTTCATCAATGAGTGATAATTGACATGGGTTTCAAGTCTAATGTAATAAACTCTGTAAAACATATCACAGCCAGAGCACAATTTTATCGAGTCCTCCGTACGTTGCACGTAAAACGTGGAAGTATTATTTTCCTAGTAATCCATCCTGCCGTGTATGTTTGGATAGAAGCATAAAAGCTGAAAGAAAGAGTGACTTTTTCGAATGACCCTTTTAAAGTCATCGTTCGTGCTATGATGCGATCATAATGCCATTTATTGTTGTTAGCGCAAATGCACATATTACAGTAATACGGATCCGTGAATGCAATGCATGCATGCATGGCTACATTTCTCTGTCCCTGTACAAATGCGATACACATATTGT
>JAQFYG010003279.1:0-12837 GCA_034694325.1 Entomobrya corticalis | reverse complement strand
TAGGATGGGTCAAAAGTGAAGTTCAGTTAGGTTGTCAGTTTTATCAGATAGCAATATTACAGTTGGTTTCTCACAAAGAAAACAAAGTCGAAAATACCTACGACCCTGGCGCAATTAAAGGTAAGGTCCAACGTAGTTGAACCTTATTACGCGCAACAATGACCCCAAAAGATGCGCCAGGATCTTGCGGATCTTACATTGTTATTTGCGTTTGCGTAGCTGTTCTATAAATTGAGTTATATAACAAAATGTAAAAGTATTTTGGTTAAAATGAGCTATTTCGAAGGAATATAATAAAACTCAATATTTCTTGGGTAATTTAAATTTTAAAAAATTCAATGCGATAAACAAGTGTATCTACGTAGCTTAACACATTTTTAAATTTGGTTTATTTGCTTTTTTCAAAATAAAAGAGAATGTTGTTTTCGATTTAAACCGTCTTTATATTCAGTGGCTTATCAATTTTAGTGTGCCTAATTCCTTTGTTACATTATTACCCTGTTTTTAACCACTTTTTGTTCTCACGGAGCACCATGTGTTTGGTATGATTGGGACAGTACAATAAAAATTATTTGAACAAAGTATGGTGATTTAATCCCCAATTGTTTGCGAGGTTTAAGGTTGGTTGCTGAAGAAACCATTATTTAAGCATTTTCGGCATATTATCAAAAGCATATGATGGGATAATATTTGAATGGGAACTTTGTTTTTCGCAGTTGAATTTAGCAAAATTCTAAAAACTTTGTGTGAGTATGGAGACAATTACACATAGCAAAGACGTTGAGCAGTTTTTTAGTTATGTAAATTTTTTTATGGGCATTGTATTTAAGGTTAGTCAACTATAAACAATAGAGTCGTTTACAAAGCCGTTGATTTGAATATTGAATTTTATGAGAAAAGTTTGTACATTAATGGTATGGAGGATTCCATATTCTTTTTGTGCATTGTGACGTGTGTATCTTATAAGCCTTACGTTAGATCATATTCCGTTTGTTTGCAATATTGATTTGTTCATAATCAAACCAAAGAAAATGAATATTTTTAATGCAAGCAAAAAGCGTTGTAATAGTTTTTGCAACATCCTAATTTCGGTCTGGCGAGTCTATTTCAATGGAAACAATTTTTGTATTCAGCAAATATGCTTAGTTTACTTTCTATAAGAAAACAGAGAAGAAGAAAGTATAGACCTGGTTTTCGACTCGATAAACCTTTCAAAAACATTTTCATTTATTTGTTCTACGATTTTAAATTTTATTTGCTCCCGTTTTACAATAATGCTTTTCAAGCTAGGACACTAGGACAGCATGTTCACATAAATTCGTGCATTATATCATGTTGTAGTGAATGATTTTATTTTACTTTTAATCAGCTAATACATAGCTCACGTGAACAAATATAAATAAGTGTTCTAGGTGTCATTAGTATTTACTGTCAGCCAGTGCAGTCTGTTGAACAATCACCACTAATAAAACGCTATTTTAAATGACATTTTGTCGAACCCTTTTGGTATTTGGATTGTGTGCGACCACAATTCAATGTGAATGTCTTTATGCTTTCTAAATTTGCACAAACGCATTTGCTGTGATACAAAGCATTCGTACTAAATACCAGGAACTTGGAATACTTCTACTTTAGAATTTACATGAAGTTTTTATGTGTTTACAAGAAAATTCAAAGAACGTATTCCCATAAATCTAAATTCCGTTATGCTTTGAATTTAACTGTTTGCTAGTTTCTATGGAAATTCAAGTCATTAAGAAAGTTCAGATGTAAAACTGAAAGGAATTGTAAGGATGTAATATATGATATACTCTTCATAATATTGATATTGTTCTAAAACCCCTGTTTGTTTGCTTAAGAGGAATGAAAACAGCAAGTAGCATAAAAGAAGGGAAAATTTATTACAAAGACTGTTTCAGGTTTCGTATCTCCTCAATAAATACATAGTTACGAGACGGCAAAAATTGTAGATTGTGCACGTGGTTTTCTACTACCATTTTCTTAAAAACTTTTTTCTGTTAGATTTGAAATCCTGTTTTGTACTAATACTAAAGTAAATGATGAGTCATACTGGCAAAGCAACGATTTTTTTAAAACAGATTTTTCAAGGATAAAATGACCTAAGCGAAATCTGAAAGATCACTGAGGGATGGTGTACTCCTTTTAAGATTTTATAGTATGTATTTCATGTAGTTTGGAGTGTATGACTTTCATTTCTTATAAACAAAGTCGGTAGATTGTTATATTTAATTAATAACTTGATATTGTGGGCAAGCAAAATGTGCATGCATACATATTACAAATTTATTTTATTTTTCTTCAGTCAAGAGAATTCTTTTTGATGTGGTGTGAGTTTGGCTTTGTAAATAATAATCAAATCAAAAGCAAAATTTTTTTGCGTTCGTTTGTTTTCTTTAGTTAACTTTAAAGCAATCATAGTCTGAAGCCACTTTTCAAACACATATTTTATTTGTTTTATTTTTACTTGTAATAGAAGAAATTCATATAAATATTATAAAATGTGGGATTCTAAAAATTAAACCAAATACTGTATACGAAAATCATTTCATGGCAAGAAAAACGAAATAATGTGCTCTCAAAGCACATAAATAAAATATGCTACAAAACTTGTCTTATTTTTATTTAAAAGTTACGTTCGATGAAATAAAATATTTAAGTTTCTGGTAAAGGAAAATCTAAGGGGCGTTATCTTTATCCTGTAAAATGTCATTTATTATCCCTCCCTAAATTTCTGCATAAATAAGTTATTGTCTACATTTTGTAAAGAAGTACATCAAATTCAATTGATGTCAACAAAAAGCCAATACTAATTATATTTATGTTCGTTTTTATAAAATTTTATTACAACAGCTTACCGCTTTTATTTGGTGCCAGTATCGAGCAATAGTTAAATGATTTTTTGTAGATATTTTTTTGTAAAATTAGCAGGCAGTTTGTACATGTAAAATAAAAATGTTTACATATATTTCCAAGTTACATATTTTTGCATATTTGTACCTTGCATTCTAGTCACATATTAGATAATATGAAGTTTTGGTCAGGCTTTTTTTGAAATTAAAATTACATGTTTGTCTTAGGAGCAAAATTTTACCTTCTTTATGTTGTTTCTGGCTACTTAGGAAAAACCATTTCCCTGTTGTTTGGCGAAGTCTCAGGAATTTGTCATCATTTAATTTTTAATGTCTGCTTTCATTGCGTTAAGTCACGGCATTTTTGTAATACACAAAGCTGTACACGTAGTTATAAGTGCATTTAATACATTGAAAAATGTAAACCAAACATCACATCTAAAACGAGAAGTTTTGGCCATCAATGTAATGCAAGACCATGGACCGGTTTGAAGTTTTCTTCTAATTTTCACCAAAATGGAGTTATCCTTCGGAATTTCTTGAATAATTGAATCTCCAGTCATTCGTTTTCTGCCAAGTACATTTATTTTAACTTCTTTTTCATTTATACTAGTTTCCGTGTACAACCAAAGCTCAGTATAACGGAAAAGCAGGGAATAGTGATGTTCTGTCCGTTAAAGCTATTGTCTGTTATAGGTATAACGGACATGCATGCACGTGCTCACATTTCGTGGTAAAATCTTAGAATAAAAAGGCAAAAATAAGGGTACTTAGGAACTTTTGTTTATTTAGGTACATGCATCAGTTTCAGTGCTAAAATTACTAATGCTTGGTCTCTGCTATTTAACGCCATAAAGCAGCATTACATTCAACGCGGGAGGAAATCTGTGTGAGGCAAATGTTTGTTAGCAAAAGTTGAAAAAATCGATTGTTCCGCTTTTAAGCATTTCTAGTACAAAACTTGGTTAAAGTTAATGCATCATCTTATAATTTTAAAACTTTACATTTATCGTTTTCATCAAAGCTGCACCAAATTTCATGAATATTATCGCTTTTTTCCAAAACGCCAGCCAACCCACTTCACAGAAAATTGTTCCACTGACCGTTACCGCCTGCCAAGGCACAAGGCACACTACTTTTGCTGTCGGGAAAATTTAATGCGCTCTCATGCATACAAATCAATTTCCGTCATAATACAATTAGGTGCCCTATTTTAACTTCAGTGAATGTTTATCAATGGCGTTGACAAAATAGAACATTGCAGTATGTACTAAAACTATTTGCTACTCAAATAAGTATGATTTAGGAACTCTGTCACATCAAAAACCAGTTTTCAAATAGAAGGAGAGAGACCAATATTAATATTCTTTTACTTTCCCAAAAGTGACTATATTTTGTATCATTTCTTAAAATTGAAAATTTCCGACGAATATTTTTCCCCTTTTTTGATTATTTCAATTTCATCTTGAGATAACGAGATGGAAAAATGCTAGCACTTGCGAAGATAAAGTGAAGGGTGAAGGGGAACTCAATTGTCCAAAACCGTTTTTTGGCTGCAGATGGATGTAAAAATAAACATCTTCTCCTTTCTTTAAACGTACCATCAAAACGTATATTTTAAATTTTACAAAATCAATTTTTGTAATAATAAATGCAGTTTGCATTACAATAAATGCAACATCATATACCTGTCTGCAAAAATCTATGGATTATAATATTTATGCATGTCTCCAATCATAACACAAAGTTTTAAACTGCAAGACCTTTTCGTCATTGTAGGATTCGGAACTTGAACGTAAACCATGTATAAATTAATCTAAAAATAAAAATGGAGACCGCCAGATAAGTCATATGCGCAATTACACTTCCCCTTTTAGCCCAGCACCCTACCAAAACATGTATTTATCGAGTTTTTGAAATCGAAACACTTTTGAGCATTATGATATCAAGTGATTCTTTTTAATGTGTGCCAAAATGAAAAAATTGTTCGAGGATGCAACTTTTGTAAGAATATGTGCGTAATATTTTTTTGTCAACTTTTTGACGTTTTAAAGCCGTACAAAATATGAACAAACACAAGAATAAGGCTTTGTAAACCAGCTTTAAGAGGAAAGTGCATTATTTATATTATTATATTTCCATTCTAGACGCATTTTCTCAACTTGAGTGGTGGTGCTCTAAAAAATTTGGAATTATATTAATTGGGACAAGTTGTTGGTTGCCATATTTGTTATAAATTGATCAAGTTGGTACTGTAATGCATTTTCCACCAGCTTATATTGTACATAAATTTATCTTAAAAGTGTTGCACATTTGCATGGCGGAATGAAATTGAAACCCTGCACATTTTAATCGCAGTTCGTGTGCTGAGACTTGTTTTCTAGGAAAAAGGCAGTGAAGGCATACAAAAGTTATAAATTTGTAGTTACATGAAATTTTTTCGTTTTGTGCTTGGTGTATTCTTCAGCAATAAACAATTGGCTAACTTTTTAGCAATTTGTATTCTGTTATTGTGTAAGTTTGTATACTGCAAGAAAAACTAGGACGGACTGAAAATGTAAACATGTGGATGAAAACTGCATGATAAAAGTAACAGACTGAGCTTATCCATCTTGTTTTCATACCAATAGCAAAGACGACTTTGTATCTATATTTTAACTAACATCCAGATTACAAAGCACAAAAACCAAAATTATACATTATAGTGAAAGCATTCCAATTGCTTCTTTTACTTTCGTTTGACTGACGAGGTAAGAAAAAGTATTTGTTTTTTATACATTTGCACTCCGATGCAGCTGCAAACAACCAACAAACTGACAGTTTTATTTGTCAGTTCACAGCTAAAACTATCGAGTAAATTACCTGTATAGTTTCCGGTAGATAGTTTCATATGTGTTTTTATATTTATGATCACTCTAACTGCTTTTCTGATTACTACTTGTCATCTCCAAAGCTTTTTTTATTTTGTTTTTACCGGGTGTAAAAATGATCAAGTTGGCGGACACGTATGGTAAGAAAAACACTAGAAAAGACTTTTGAACAAATACAATTGCCAACGTTTTATCTGATGCACTTGAAACGGAACTTTAATTTTACTTGCCAAGTAGCTACTTTAAAAAAATTTAAATTTAATTTAAATGCAAGCGGTAATAAAATGGATTGTATTACATGAAAATGTGGTTGCTAGACAGGAACTAGTTTTATGAAGGTTTGCTCTATACAAATTTCTGCATGACTACCGCATTCAATCTCTGAAGATAGGCTGTTTACTTTCGGCCACGATACATAAAACAAATATAATAAAGGATTTCTGCTCAACATGAAAAGTTCAAACAGACGAGAGCAAACAGAAATCCTCTTTGTCCCTTATCATCAGACAATAATATCCGGGCAAGTTACTTTCACTGCCTTCTCTAAATTAATACATGCGGGCTCGACTGCACGTGTTCTCATCCCCGTCTTGGTTTTCAACGCAGTTTCTACGCATTTCTATTTGCTTCTCAAGTTTGTGCAAAGCGTTCAATATTCCTACCTTCTCGAAAAAGTTCATGAAATGCCTTAAGGCTGCAAGGAAAACCACATTAAATAGGTGCTGGTGTGATTGATGATTTTGGTCGCTCTTTATTGCTAATTTTTCTAAAGCTTTCATGAATAGCTAAGAAGTTGCTTTAAAAGTTGTGTCATTTTCTGTTTGGTACAAAAGCAGCATCATTTTATCAAAAGGGATGACTACACAACATTAAAGCTTCATGTAGTCATGTATAGTGCAGGGAAGAATTATATGTATATTTTATTGAAGGAAATAAAAGACTTTAACAGCTGAAGAGAAGGCACGGTCTCCCCGTTGCTGGCTAATTGAACGCAATTTGAATATTTCAAGTGCCAATTCTATCAAGAAGAAGCTATATTTTCCATTTTTTTTTGTTTTTATTTTATTTCTACATTAAAAAAACAGTTATTCTGCTTTTGAATTTTTCGAGCATACTTGAATTTGAATTGAGGCGCTATGAACTGCTTTTATTATTCGGGAATTTCAAATGCTTCGCCACAAGCATCAAATGTTGGAAATAATGTATTGGTAGAAAACATGAGATAGTTCCCTCCCCCAAATTATTTGGCTTAGAATACTGAAGCATGACTGCGGCAGTTCAAGCACCTTGAAAATGTGAAATTGTCAAGTATCGCACCAAAAAATAATTGGATGGCATACTGAAACCATTTGTTCCCACTTGCAATGAAAAATTAGCAATGCACTAGAACAAATAAAATGCTTACATAGTTTGCGTCATAGTTGTTGGGTGATGTTTGAAAGGTGAGTGCTGAAATTTAAAAAAGTGTGCTGCTTCAAATTAGTTAATTAGTGTAAAGTGGGTTATATACTCTACAGATACTTAAAATACAATAAAGATTTTTTTATAAAATTTTAAAGATTGAGGGAATTCGTACAAATTGCATTTTCATTAAATATCTGAATGAATTGCAACGTGTACCAATCGTTATGTCAAAGGCCTATGAATAGTTTCATGAACAAGGGTAAAAAAGTTTCTGTTAAAATTAATTTGAAATATTCCGCATAATTTTTGCAATTTTTTTCAACTTTTTATAGTTATGAATTAAATATTATGTTGTAAATTTTCAGAAATGTTGAAAACCAAAGGCTATTAAAATATTAAAAATAAACACAGAAAATGCTTGGTCAAACTCAGAATATTGATAATTCTTAACATAAAACCTTTCATGCAAAAACCTTTATTCCATTACTAAATTATCTAACACATTTGTGTGGAAGCCCAGCTCATTCTCTAGGTTTAGGTGCAAACTTAATAAAATGTGTTGCATGACAAAGAACCATTGATACCTTTTTATCTTGTCTGAATTCCGGAGTTTTGAGTTTCTAAAGAAACGGATGGACGACATTAAGTTAAGGAAACATGTCACACTTCGCAAGGACGTGTTCATATTTCCCCGGTTTTATCTCTATTTAAAAAATACTAGTTTACAAGCTTTTTTCATGTTCAAAAGCATTTACTCCTTCCCATTTACAAAGTTGAGCAAAATAATGCTGGTTTGTTTAGTGTTTAGAATATTGTAATGAAACAGCCAAACGAGAACTTAAAAAAACGGGGGAGCAGCAGCGGCCGTATCTGAAATAACACGAAAGAGATTTTGGTGCATGAATAGTTCTCAAACAATATGCATTGCTACAAAACTATTTCAGTTAACATATATTATCTGTTACATTGCTAACAATCAAATACAAACCAAACAAAATACAATTTTCTCTTTAAACAATTCTTTTCACCATTCACCCTTACAGTAACTATAGCATCCTAATTGAACCTTTCTTCCTTCCAATTTTTTTTCTTAAGTTTTCAAAAAATTTGCACCTCATTTTATTTTTTCCGTTTAGTGCATTTAAAGTGTCTTTAACAAGACGGAAAAATACTAACGAAACGAACAGGATGATATAAAAAAACTCTGATATCATTAACGCTACAAGTAGTTGGAGGGGGATTGCAATGTCTTCTTTTCAGAACATAGTATACTACTAGCTGCCTTGCTCTAAAGCGTTTATTCTGATGATAAAGTCTTTGTAAAATATTGTTTAAAAGTTTCTCTAGAATTTACAATATATTTCGACGTGGTTAATAGACGGGAAGTAAGCACACAAATTTACTTTCTCTGAACTTTCACTTGACCGCCACATTTAATCCTTGGCCGGCCGTACAATATTTATATTGGATCCAAAAATACCGAGAAAATATAGTGAAAGCTTTCTCGTCAAGATCAAAGTTCGAGCAGACGAGGGCGAACAGTAATCCCCGTTGTCCCTTTTCATCAGGCAGTAATATCCGGGCAAGCTTCTTTTAATACCCATCCCAGCCAGCTCCGCGACACGTGTCTCCGCT
Source organism: Entomobrya corticalis (assembly GCA_034694325.1). Lineage (NCBI taxonomy): Eukaryota > Metazoa > Arthropoda > Collembola > Entomobryomorpha > Entomobryidae > Entomobrya > Entomobrya corticalis. The sequence goes on along the minus strand of JAQFYG010003279.1, from coordinate 4,058 downwards.
GCCGTACGCTGTAGCCCATGTTTTAGTTTTGAACACAACTTTCACTCACGAAGCCTTACTTGCTTTTCAAAGCACATTATTTGCATTGAGCAACAAAAGTTTTCTGAAAAAATATAGGTGGCATAAAATATAAATAAGCAGTTTTTGAGTCTATAAAAATTTGAAATCAATTTCGAACAAATTCACGCTTTACTCGTTACAGTAAAAATAAGGTATTGACATGATTGATTGTCTCTGTAGCACCTTTAAAGAAACCAAACAATTTTAATAATTTTTGTGAAATTTCTAGTAAATTTTGATTATTTTAGTGCCGATCGCATTAGGGCTTTTGACCAAGTATTTTGACCATTGTGGAAATTTTTTGATTCTAAATTAAACTAAAGAACAATGTCACAAGCCGTTGTAAACAAGTGAATTGGGGTGCAGCATGTGTTGTAAAAGCTACTACGAAACCAGTGCTTTTACATTTATCCATTTTGACCAAAACACATTTTGAAATACAGTTTACATCTTTGAATTTCCAAAAGTAATAACAAAATGTGGATATCCTAGTTGTGAGTTTTTTAAAGTAGTTTGCTGAGAATTAATACAAGTTTTGCTGTCGACTTTTAATACGGCGTATGAAAAACTATAACATATGAAATATAATTGAGTTAGCAAGTATTTCTGTGCAAATTTTAAATATTGCATGCTCATTATGCAATTTTAAAAAATAACTTGTAGAAAATAGCGAATTCAAAACAGTTATATATTTCAAGAATGTTTATCAAAGCGGAATTCTTCTTGGGAGTATTTGTATTGCAAGTTTACTTTGCATGAATATTAAAAGTAATTACGTTTTTATATTTAATAGCATTTGAATGGAGTCATCAAATATTGTAATATAGGCAACGCTTTGCAGAATAATTACGAGTAAACTTGTGATTGACAAACGTTTGCTTTATTTTTTGCTCACAAGTAATGTTATCATTATTAAGAGCATTCCAAAAACCAGTTGTTTAATGACAGATTTGCTTCATTTGCTTGCCTTTTGCTCGATCAATCTGAAAATTTGTGGTTAGTTTGTGAAGTCTGAGAACTATTTACAGAATGACCAGAAAGGCGGCTCACGTATATCAAAAATGTACGGAAATGATCAGGTGAAATCACTCTGTCTTGTCTTGTCTTGAATTATGCGTAAGAACCACGGAACGGTTTGTTGTAAGTTATATATTTTGATTTTTTAATTGGACGTGTGCAAAGTTTGTTTCCTTTCTACTTCTATAACACAGTATTTTTATATTGGTTTTGCGGCTTGAGTTCCACTTTAATTTTTAGTGCCAAAACATATTTAATTCATGGGTTTTAAAGTTTTTTTCTTTCAAGTTCAAATCAAATTTCATGAAAAAAATTTAACAAGGTGTCCTGAAAGGAATCTAAAAAATTCAACTTCCCTTTTCCTTTTTCTTAGGTTTAGTCAGAAAGTGTATTGTTGTTAGTTTCAGACAACTGATCTTATTTTGTACTCTGAAAGTGAAAATATGATGGTGCTTACTACAACAAAAATTAGAATCTATACTCAGTTTTTTAATTATTGGTTTTGTATAAAGAAGGTAGTTATTTGTGTCATTTATTTCGTTGAATACTAATAGCGTCTTCTAAAATAACAAAACAAGCAAATTAGGGTCAGAGCGATCAATTTACATATTATTGCACCTCTTGTCATCATTTTCAAACTGGCAATAAAACAAATATTATAAAGTTATGTTATACCACTGAAGCTTATATTTGTTTTCAGTTTTTATCCGCACTTTTTCTTTTTCAGGCAATACGTCTGTAATTTTGTAAATACAATTTAAGGTTTCACTATTTGTTGGGTTTTTCAATGTTAATAATGTGATAAGTTTATATCGTAGATAAATTGTTTGAGTTATTTGTGGTGTTTCTCTAATTGTATTGCTCTAATGCATTTTGTGCGTAATTGTAGTAAACTTGTTTAAATTTATTAGAAACCCTCAAGAAAACCATATTGGAGAGTCGGAATACAATTTAACGCAAAGCAGTTCTACACGTTATCCCATGTGATTTGTCGAGAAACCACGTGATCATGTGTTTTATCTATTTGAGAAATATATTTGGTATGTCACGTTTTTTAGTGTATAGTAATTTTTCCGAAATTATATTGACTATACTAGCTGTGTTTTTTCAATAGAAAACTGTTTGGATTAGGTTGTGCTTTGTTGCAATAAATAAACAAAATGCTCAAAATCAGATATCTAAAAGAGATTAACAATGAAATTTTATTTTTGTCCAGTTTGTACAAACATCGAAAAAAGCTTTGTGATGGCCAGAATCAGAAAAAATTTACCACACCAGTAGCAATAGTGTCTAATTCTGGAATTCCATACAGACTGGTGGAGGTTTTAATGCGTTTTTTTGGGGCATGGGCATAGTACAAAATAATTACGGTGTGCGCCATTTATTTGCATTCAATTTTTTTTATAGTGTCCGTAAATACTTTGGGTATAAAATTATACAAAAAGTGCAAGTAATTTTTTTTGGTTTTAGTTGGTGTAAATTTAGTGCTTAAGTAAAATTTTAAATACATTATATGAAAAGAAACAGTTTGCATGGAATTCCAAGAATTTCTGAACAAGCTCAAAATTCTTGGAATTTTGATTCATGTTAACATTATAAGTTATCAAAGATATATGAAATGTGAAAGCATAAAGCTTTCTAAGAAATATCAGTGTAAAAATTGAACGAGGCCTTGTAGCAAACCACGACATTGTCCAGTGCTCATTGTAGTGGAAATCTTCTGGAAAGTATCACAGCGCAAAAAACACCTATTTATTATGTCCCAGAACCCAACCATCTAATTTCTAAAGAAACGGCGGCAAAGAGATTGTAAGTCTGAGGAAAAGATGTGGCACGTTGATAGAACGTGTTTATATTTCCCAGTCTTATCTCTTTCAACGCAAACATGGTTACGGGATGCAGATATTTACATTTTCTCCACTCCATTTTCCCTTTCTCTCTCTTCATTTCTAAAATCTTTTGAAATGATCACAAAATATCTTTTTATGTTGAACATAAAAGGATGAAATGGTTTCTAAAGAACAACGACTAAACTCTACAAAAACGATTTGAGAAGTATACAGCGACCAGAAAAGGAAGCCACCAAATTTCACCGAGCAACATTTTCTTATCAATACTTTATGCCTTTTGTAAATAATACATAACTATTTCAGAATACCCAAGATCATGGAGCAATACTTAAAACCAAGTATTTCTATTACAAAGCACTTGGATATTTTAATATAAAATTTCTGCAAACGTTTACCGGTACTTTCAATATATTTTGCCGTGGTTAATAGACAGGACAAAAGTACACATATTTGCTTTCTCTGAACTTTCACTCGAGTTCCACGTTATTTAATCCTTGACCACGCAGTATTTGTGCTAGACCACCATACATTCAACAATTTCAATAAAAGCTTTATGCTCAAAATCAAAGTTGAAGCAGAAGAATGCCAACAGAAATCCTCTTCGTCTCCTTTCATCGCAAGAAAATACCCGAGCAAGCTTCTTGTAATGCCCATCTTGAAAAGGGGCCGTGCGACACGTGTCTCGTTTTCCTTACCCCAAAATACGCTGAGTTAAGACTACGAATTGCTCCCGTTTATTCCTGATTATGAAAGAAAATGATATATTATTTCCTTTTATTTGCTTTTTGTGGTCAATTGCAGTCAATGTTATGTTCATGGACTCTTAATTCCAGGAAAACTTATTGAAAGAATAAATGCTGTTGCGGATAACGCTGCAATGGGTATAATTGTAAACAATGTTACTTTTTTAATTAGCTTTTTTAAATTGGTTTACGTATGGTATAGCTAAAATTTACTTTATATACTGCTACGTATACCACTTTTATTATGATTCGAAAGGATCATTATAAAAAGACAATTTTTTTTGGGTATGTATGGGTGAAATGGCTGTCACGTGTATCTGTATATCTGTGTATCTGTGTATCTGTATATCCAACCTCTAACTTCCGAACGCTTTATCCGATTTGTTTC